>PVIY010028941.1:0-32500 GCA_004026745.1 Myrmecophaga tridactyla | reverse complement strand
TGAGTAAAGAGAAAAACATTCACTCACTGCAGGTTTCCTCTTTCCCGACTGCCACACGTTTTTACCTTTGCAGGGGAGGCAGAAGAAATCTATTGAACCAGTTGTTTTTGGCTGTTCTGATGCGATCACAGCCTTCTTATATGGATTGTCAAACAAGGGATGAGCTCATAAAAGGATATTAATGTGTCATTTTTATCGAACAGAGTAGCATTACAGAAAAGGTGATTTCAAAGGCACATGGCTTTTTCATTACAGCCTTCAGGGGCGATGTTTGATCACTGAAAACAGGCTGCTTTGTTCCAGGGTCTCTGATGTTTGGCATTATCCTGAAGACATATGCTCTGACTTGGAAAGAATCAGTCTGTAAGAGTTAATAGATTCTCAATTTGCATATTCAAAATACATGCCTTGTGGTTAAAATGAAAGGGAAACCATTTTAATATGCATATTTAGAAACGCAAACATACATTTCAGATACCCATCTCAGCACATTTTTCAAAGGCATTTATATGTGCTAATTCTAAGGTTATGTAAGTAGGTTATTTTTTAAATTAAAGATTGTATATTATCACTAGAAAAAATATATTTTGGGAGACGTTATATGGTAAAAACAAAGTACAAGCAGTCTTCCAGTTTCAGGGATATGAGCTTGCTATATTTCCTTGCCACCTATCATAGACTTAACTTCCCGGTGATGGGCACTGCTGAACACTCTCCTTATTAAAAGTGACTTAACTGCTTTCTTGATTAGAGAAAATTAGAAGTCACAAAGTATTAAAGAGGAAGGTTAAAGATTAGCATTTTCTTGAGGTTCTTTTCCTTATACAATTAGAAGAACTATTTTTTTTTTCTCAAAAGGAAAGAGATTCATATAAAGAGACCCCGAAGAGCCAGAAGCACTTCGGGTGGTGATTAAAACATGCAGAATTTTCTCTTCTGTTCCGTGTGAATTGATATGTGGGCTCATATCAATTTATCTTTTATTTTTGAATTCCAGTTGAACCTTTGAAAGAATGAAGGCAGTACATACAAGTCAGTTGGTTTGATGTACATTAAATTTGCAGTTAGATACTCATGGCATTGAAATTAAGCCCAAAAGACTTCAGTTGAAATGGGCTAGGTTAAATCCAGTTCTAATTCATGTAACAAAGAAAAGCCTTACATGTCACTTCCCTACTATAAATCCTTCTACTTTCCTGTCCCTCCTTACAATGTCCTCCACCTCAGCGGCAGCCAGTGCTTTCCTTGCCCAGGCTGGCCTCCCTTCTCTGGTTCGCTTTGCAACGATTTTGGGTGAGGGACTATTTCAGGCATACGTTTGTTACCTAGAGCAATGCATCTCAAACTTCCATGTACTTATGTGTCACCTGGCATCTTGTAAAAATGCAGATTCTGAGTCAGCAGGTCTGCCTCCAGCTGAGATTCTAAAGGCTCCAGGATGATGGAGAGTTTCCACCTTAGACAGCAAGCGTGGAGAGCACACGTGGCCTCTCACTAAACTGGTGTTTCTTCCTGGATCCAGATTTCCAGAAATGTCAATTCTCTGACCTTGAGGTTGTTTCAGACTTGGAATGACTTTTTTTTCTTTGGGTGATTTTCTAAAAATGCTGCACAATTTGGAAAGTCTGATCTTTTGCCATTTCCCCTTTCTCACTTTACATTTTAGACACAAACTACTCGAAGTTTCCAGACTCTTATCATGCTCTTTAACATCTCAGTGTCCTTTCAAATGCTATCCCCTCTGTCTGTCCTACGATCCCAGGCTAACTGTTATTTCTTCCAGGAAGTTGTCCCCAATCTCTTTCGCATCTAATTGTTCACTAAATACAGCCCCAACCGGGTCCCACATGCTCCCACAGTGCCTTGTAATTACTCTGTTACAGCTTTCTCATAATCTGTTGCATTTGCCTCCTTACTTGTTTGTTTCCTTCAAGATGGTACTTCTGGGGATGGGTGGAGATTATGCATTTTATTTCTGAAACCCACCGTCATTCACAATGCCTTACACACAGTAGGGTTTCATTAATATTTCTTGAATAAATGAAGAGGGGGAGGTTGCTGTGTTTCAGTTATGCAACAATATAATTAAATATTTTCTCCCAAGAAGCTTAAAATTGAATTGGGAGAAATAAAAAGGAAACTCATAAAAAGTTAAATACAAGGTGAGATAATACTAAAGTTATAAAATGTTAGTGTGTGATTAATTGTCAAATGAGGACCATAGAAAATAACTGAGTTCATATGGAGGAGAGTCTCATTATAGATTTATTACCACATTTTTTTCCACGAAGGATTTGAGAATGTTCATGACATTATGTATGGGAGTTAACGAACAATATGAATACATATGTGGTCAAAGGAATAATATGAGAAAAGGAGAGGTTGTAGAAGCATACACTTAAAGCCTGAAGAATAGATACAGTAGCATGCCTACAAAAATGTTTCTTATTTAGTAATCAACAGTAAGATTGATGCATTGCATTTCCATTGCATTCTCTGCCCTGGAAGCTGACATCTGGGGGGTGAAGAGGCATCAGCAGCCCCCTTCTCTTTTGTTTCTTGCTGAATTTGACATTGGGGTGCTCTGGCAGAAGAGCAAATGTAGGGAGAAGTATTAGGTTAGGATACATCTTTTCTTGGGTTGCCTAGAACTTTTGGTGTCCCTAGACTTTGACGGTTCAACTCAAGTCACTCTTTTCCACACAATTCCCTCTTTTGGGTTCCAGTTATTATTTTTTGAGCTTAGGAGTGATAACAGCTTCTGTTATTAGCTAAGAGTACTGTACTATCTTTAATAATTTTCCAAAGCCCGTATCTATATAAATCACTTCCCTAATAAAATGTCATCAAATTCTAATTTGAGGATCCACCTGCTTCTTGCTGGGGCTCTGATAAAATTGCAGGTAGCTGTTTTGCACTGGATTGGATGCCAGGTTAATGATGAAAACTACTCATGCCATATAAATATTTGGGGTGCCTGCTTATAAATAACAGGTATGACTCTATGAAGTACGGGTTCATTTGAGAACAATTCAGAAAACAAACAAAACAAAATGAAGATCCTGTACTTTACATTTTCGTGAGTAAAAAGGGGAAAAATACTTTAGGAAGTTAAGAAAAATTGTTATATTTGAAACCACAATGTTACTTTGCATCAGCTTTTAGTCTTCTGTTCAATTATAAAGAGTTAACTTCCCAGGCATGTAGCCGTTTGGCCGTTCCCTTTTGACTAGGAGTAGATCATCCAAAACTTTTGCCTCTCTTTTTTCTCATTACTCATCCTATGGTGATTTCACGTCTGGCTCTCCTTCCACCAGGCAATAAAAAAGGAAAATAAATGGATGAAAGCTTAGCTTTAGCATCCATGATAAAAGGTTTGTCAGGAAAGAGACCTAAATCCTGGGTTAAAATGAAGCTTTTAAATTTATCTGGGTTGGTGTTTTCCTCTCTTTTCATAAAAGACTTTGAGAGCTGCTTCTAGCTTGTCAAAAACCCAAAGTTAATAATGGACCAGAAGTCTATTCATGATAAGAGCACCAGTTCTGATAAATAGATATGACACTCTTAATCAAAGCCCTAGTGTGTAGACCCTCATGTCTTTGGATATTAGGTTGTATTACAGCCTTCTTTGCAGTACTTGCTTAGACTTACATGAGCCTAATTCTGTGACCCAGCAAAAACAGATCATAAATCCCAGCAGAAGGCATGCTTATAGTTTGACCTTGAAAAGATGAACTGAAGGTACTGTAAATTCAATTTACAATAATAAAAAATAAGATTGTTTATACTTTGCCCAGTGGATAAAACAAAAGCCTAATATTTTTTCCGGGCACATGCTGTGCTTGTCCATGTCCATTTTCCCATTTGGTTACATTCCTGTTTAGTAGGTAGCTAAGAGAAGAACAATAAAAATAGTTTATGTGAGACTTTTGACTCCTACTTTGTTCTTTTGTTTAATTCTTCTTTAAAAGCTGCTTTTACTCTTCTTTTTCTTAGGCTCTGTTTATGAAATGTCTGGAAATGAATGCTGTTTGTCAACAGGAGAAGTAATTAAAATTACCGGTCTGAAAATTAAGAAGATCATTGCTGAAATTTGTGAGCACATTGAAGGTCATAAGTCTCCACAGCCATTTGAACTGCCTATGAATTTTCCAGGTACAGTATATTGCAACTGTTCCTCATTTGGAAAACTATGTTTTAAGTCTATACAACTGATGTCTACACAATGTCTATACAATTTATATTGCTTGTCTATACAATTGAGAATGATGAAAAAGTGGTAGTTTTTCTCACTCTAGGGTGAGATCATTTTCTTTGTTTATGAATGTGTATTACTTGTCTTTTAGGATAGTGGATAAAAAATCTGAATTCTTATCATTCAGTCATTTTAAGGACCCAACAGGAGGCAAATATTTCCCCCTTTTCAAGAAAAATCTTTTACTTAAGACTTAAACATTTTAGTTAGTAAATACTTGGTAAATGCCAACTGTATGAGCAGATAGATGCACAAGATAATGAGAATCAAAAAATCAAAGAATTTTTTTTCATAAGGTCTATAGAAATAATATCTCTTAAATATATCCACCCTCTTTACTCCTCCTCTGCTTCTCCAACCCCTGTCTGATCTTACAGACAAGGCTGGCTTTGCTTCTTTGTTTGTTTAACTCTACTCATCCTTCAAAATTAGGCATAACGTGTCCCCCTGGGAAACTCACACTGATTCTAATATAATTTAAATCACTCTTTTATGCTCCTTTTGTATCTTAGGCACCATCAAATGTAACTCAATGGACAATTCTTGACGATTTTCTTGTTTGTCTTATTCTCTAGACCAAGGGCCAGACGATTTTTGTATAAAAGGCCAGATTGCAAATATTTACTGTTGCAACTACTCTGCTCTGCTATTGTAGCGTGGAAGCAGCTATAGACAATACAAAATAACCAGTGAGTGTGGCTGTGGCTCAATAAAAGTTTATTTACAAAAGCAGGTGGCAGCAGCGTTTCCCTCCGGCTGGTAGTTTGCTGACCCTTACTTTAGGCTGAAGTTCCTTGACAGATGAAACATGCCACTTTGGACTGTGTGTCCAGTACCAGGCATGTGTTATGGCATAGATGAAACATGCCACTTTGGACTGTGTGTCCAGTACCAAGCGTGTGTTATGGCATAGATGAAACATGCCACTTTGGACTGTGTGTCCAGTACCAAGCGTGTGTTATGGCATAGATGAAACATGCCACTTTGGACTGTGTGTCCAGTACCAAGCGTGTGTTATGGCATAGATGAAACATGCCACTTTGGACTGTGTGTCCAGTACCAAGCGCGTGTTGTGGCGCAGATGGTGTCCTTGGTCGGTGTTTATTGAATGAGTGAATGATTGGTGGAAGAGGTGACTAGTAAACACTTTAGTGTGATTCATGGTCTTATTGCGTGTACTGGGTTATGGAAGGCTTGAGAAGGAACATCCAGCTTTCTTCAGTTTTGTTTCGGAACACGGATTCTGGTGTCATTACGTATGAATCGCAATTCTGCCCTTTATTAATGGCATCACCTTGGCAAGTTATTTACTCTCCTTTCACGTAAAACAGGGTAATAATACTGTCTACCTCCCAGAGTTATTGGGAGAATGAAAGTTGAAATGTATTTAAAGTGCTTAGAGTGGTACTTGACATATAGTTAAGCGCTATATAAAGGTCGATTTTTATATCATTACTAAGATTATTATTATTGTTATTATCATTTCACCAGGGGGGTCAGGAAAAGTTCTATAGAGAATATTTACTTCAGGTGAGGCTTAAGGATGAAAACAAATTAGCCATACCAAAGAAAGGATTCTTCCAAGTGCTCCAATACCCTACCCCTTTCATTTGAAATGCTATCCGTAGCTGACTTCTAACTATTCCTTCCTCACTTCAGTCCTTTACAACAATGGTTCTCAAACTTGGATACACATTGAACTCACCTAGGGAGCTTTTAAAAATCTTGCTGCTCATGCCTCTCACCTGAGCTACTCTGATGCATTTGGTACACATTCTTTTCTTTGTATCTAATATTTTTATTTTTTTACCTTTTTTTTTGAACTTTTAAAATTGTATAGTATAACATATATACAAAGCAAAGAGAAAAATAAGCAATAGTTTTCAAAGCACTCTTCAGCAAGTGGTTACAGGACAGATCCCAGAGTTTGTTATGGGCTACCATACGATCCTCTCCTATTTTTCCTTCTAGCTGCTCCAGAATATAGGAGGCTAGAGGGCTTAAACACTTTTTTATCATCACAATTGACTTTTTTTCCTTCTTTTTTTTTTGTGAACAATAACATATACAAAAAAGCTATACATTTCAAAGCACAGCACCACAATTAGTTGTAGAACAATTGTAATATGGGTTACAATTTCACAATTTTACGTTTTTACTTCTAGCTGCTCTAAAATACTGGAGACTGAAAGAGATATCAGTTTAATGATTCAGCATTCATATTCATTTGTTAAATCCTATCTTCTCTGTATAACTCCACCATCACCTTTGATCTTTCCATAGCTCTCTTTGGGGTTGTTTGGGCTATGGCAATTCTGAATTTTTTATCTCGGAAGGGTCTGTCACTCATATGGGGTAGGAAGATGGAACTATCTGATGTTCTGGAGAAGCTGGGCTAGGTTTCAGGAATTATCTGGACCAGGGACCCATCTGGAGGTGGTAGGTTTCTGGAAAGTTACTCTAGTGCCTGGAACCCTTGTGGAATCTTATAAATTGCCGTAGGTGTTCTTTAGGATTGGCTGGAATGGTCCTGGTTGGGGATTGGCGGGTTATAATAAGTAGCAAGGTCTACCTGAAGCTTGCATAAGAGCAACCTCCAGAGTAGCCTCTTGACTCTATTTGAACTCTCTCTGCCACTGACACTTTATTAGTTACACTTCTTTTCCCCCTTTTGGTCAGGGTGGAATTGTTGATCCCATGGTGCCAGGTCTGGATTCATCCCTGGGAGTCATCTCCCACGTTGCTAGGGAGACTTTCACCCCTGGATGTCATGTCCCATGTAGTGGGGAGGGCAATGATTTCACCTGCAGAGTTGGGCTTAGAGAGACTGAGGCCACATCTGAGCAACAAGAGGTCCTCCAGAAGTAACTCTCAGGCACGCCTATAGGTAGTCTAAGCTTCTTTGCACCTACATAGGCTGCACGAGAGTAAGCCTCAGGATCGAGGGCATGGCCTTTTGATTTGGGTGCCCCTAAAGTTTGACACAGTATCAGGGGATTCCCTGATGGTAAGGTTTAATAGTTCCATAGTCTTTCTCCCCTCTCTCAGGGACTTTGCCAATACTGTTTGATTATCTACTTAATATACTCTAGGATGTTTCCAAGCATTACAATAATCTATACATGATTAAAGGACCTCTTTCTTATTCTGTGCTTCTTGTGTTTCAGTTGTTCAAATGAGCTATACAGATAGATTGAATTAGATTATGCACTACAGAAAATTTCAGTTCCAGATCAAATAAACCTTTCTTCCATTCGTCCCAAAGAGTATGTGTGGTTCTAAAATACAGACACTGTCTTCCTTACCCCTATGTTCTGAATTACTTTAACCCCAAACTGTTCGGCTTCATTCTTATCTCTAAATATCAAGTTATATATATAAAACAGCCTCTCAAAATCCAGAAATAATAATCACCACCCAAGGACTTAATGTGTCTGCTCTAAAAGCTTAAATCTAGGCCCCTGTTTTCTTATAAGCATTTTCTAAAAGTGACTGTACCATTGTTGATTTTTTTGTTTCTGGCTTATTTTGTCTCACAAATGTCCCACATGTTCATTCACATCGTGGCGTACCTCACAACATTCTTCCTTTTTGTAGCCCCACAACCTTTGTTCATAAGTATACACCACCGTTCGCCATTCTACTTCTCCATCAGTGTACCCTTCAGCCACCTGCATTTTTTGGGCGTCATGTAGCGGACCCCAAGTCCACAGTCCGTCAAAACATTCTTTTTAAGAAGCCTTTCCTAAGTACCCAGACAGGATGTAAGGACTATGTTTTTGAACAACCGCCATCATCACAAAGCTCAGTGAATGAACTGAATATTACAGTTGGTACATATTTATTTTATTCAATACCATTACTGCCCTTTTGAAATTTACAACTTCATGGTAGGTGGTAAGTTGGGAAACTAAAAACATAGTGTCAACTAGTATCATTTAAAGACATGCTATGGACATTTTATCCTCATAATGGAACAATGCAATTCAGAGACCATTTGGAGATGATAGAATGGTGGGCTTGAGAGAGAGAGAAAGAGAAACCTCAGAAGTCACTGTGTCCAACCCTCTCATGTACTCTGCCAAGGGAAGTTCAGAGTCTAATGGGGAGTGCTTTGTCCAGAGACACTCATTAGGGAAAGATTTCAGGCCTTCCATACTCAGAGATGTGCTAATTACATGGTACTGTAATTTGAGATTTATATAACCTAATCTCAATCCAGTCAAGCAGTTCAGATACATACATACATATATATATATTATCTCCTTATGACTCACCATAACAGAAATATGTTTACAGAGTGAATCAAATGCTAGTTTTAAGAATGGTGAACTTATGATTTATCTTAGAGGGGTGTCATGACATAGTTAAAAAACAAAGTCTTTGGTATTCTTGTGAATTAACATTTGTCCTTGTGAATTTGGGCATGTCCCTTAAGTTCTCTGCCCCATAATTTACATACCTACAAAATGGAGATTATAATAAGGTCACACAACTACTGCAAAGATTAAATGAGACAAGTAACATAACTGGATTTCAATAAATGGTGGTTCTCCACCTCCTTTTTTCACTTAAGCATAGAAAAAGAGCGAGTTGGTCTTTTTTGTCTTATTGTGACTCTCACAATAGGGGTCCACAGAACCCTGAATCTGTGGCTTCTCATCTAGTTTCTCAGCTATTTGATATAAGAGTGGTAATGGTAAAAGTATCTAGACTAACACCTCTACTAAAATAATAACAGGAAATGGGGATTTTTAGATGAATGTTAAAAATTTTACTAAATATGAAATTTTCTTCACATGCTTACTGCATCTAAGGCATGCGTTATGCACTGATTTTGAGGCAGTGCTTCCTGCTTAAGTTAATTTCTACCAGATAAATGAGTTTTATCTGACAAGGGATCAAACAACCCCCAAGCATGACTGTAGCTTAGGTTTACTTACCACACTTCCATAACTTAGGTAGGTAAGGAAACCACAAACCTGAAGGGATTTAACAGTTTATTATTCATGGATGAGCAGGCAACCGAAGGCTGGATGTTGCAATAATTGTCTTTGTCCCCTGAGCCCCTTGGGGTTGATGCAGAGCAGGCCGAGGGGGTTCTGAGCACCCAGCAGTGTGTGCTACAGCTGAAGATCCTGAACTTAGGAACCCCCAAACATAGAAGACGTTGCTGGCAAACCAAACTACCTTGGCCCTTGAGAGAGACTTTATTTTTATTGCCCTGGAATGTAAAAAAGAAACATCTCCTTTGGGAAGAAGAGGGAGACTTTATTATCTTCAAACATCTCTGGGGAAGGAGAAGTTCTCTGTCATTTTTATACTAGCCTCGAAACAAATCTGCTACTTCCAGCTTCTGAGACATTTAGAAATGCCATGGAGAATTATCTCCCAAAACAGCTGTATTCCTTAACAGTAAGTCTCTCCTAAAAAGTTTTTATTATAAATATGAAGAATAGGAAAAAGTATTAAGAATAATGACCAAAGAAAATAATTGGATTAATAATAGAATTATTTTATCCAGAAATTGATTAGGCTTAAGTGACTAACTTTATGAAACTTGTTTTTTTATGCCTGGGTACCAAAAAAACATGATATTAATATTTAAAAAATGAATTTGCCCATTGTTTCATTTGTTTAATTCTACTTAATTGATGGAAAATATATTCTATAACATTCAATGGTTATTCGTTAAATGTTCATCTAGCATTGAATAACTAAATCTTTCATCTCTAGTCATTTCATGATTGTAGCCAATTATTTATTTGACAGAAATATCAATTTCTAAAAGAACCTGATAGGAAGATTATTATGCAAAGCATTTAAAAATGTATCTATAGCATTGTAGTTAATACTCTTCCTATCTTCTATTTTTTTGAGGAGTTTTATTAAAGGAATCAAGATAAAAGGTAGAACTTGCTCTTCTTGTTCCATCTGGTTATTCTGATGAAACATGATTGAAAGCAGCCTAAATAGGGCTTCTGCCTTTTAGGTAACTTGCCATCCAAGGAATCATGGACTGTTCTTCCAAATTTTCTGGGCCAAATTCTCTTCAGGCACGTCTTCCCTACTGTGTTCAGTTAAGCAAAATAATTTCAACTGTGTCTATTTTACAACATATTTTCCTAGAAAAAAGGAACATTCTGAATATCCTATGCAAGAAAATGTGAATTAAAATACAGAAAGAAATTTTGGGGCTTTTGCAGTAATTTTCAGTTCCATTTTTCTGGCCCACAATTTTCCCCCTACTCTTTAGCACATGATCAGATTATTTTTTTATTCCTGGATGTTTGGACAAGTAAACTGTGTATTATCTGGCAGACAAATAGACTTGGCAGTTCTGGGTTAGAGTTACCTTTTTACTCACATGCTTAATTTTAGCATCAGACCAGAATTCTGTCAGAAAGATCATCTTGAAATAAGTTGATCTTATTTCTATTCCACAACTAGTGCTGTTCTCTAAGTTTACATAGTCTTAATATTTTATGTTCCTTCTTCTGAAATCTATCTCACCACTTCTTACTCTTGGCATCTCCCTTTCCTACATGCCCAGTTCCCTCAACAGTATCACAATGGAGGGGCTCCCATGAGAAGAATCAGAGTGTTCTATAAAAAGTGGTCTACTCAGGTAGATTCTTCTAACCAGACATGAGTAGAGTATGTTACTATAATTATACACAATCACAGTTCACAGATTTAGAAGTCTGCAATTAGGACACAAGCTTCTTGGGTTATGAAATGTACTGACTTTTGCCATTTTACAAGTAACACATATATTTTACAGAAAATTAGAAAATAGAGGAAAATTCAAGGAAGGAAATAAAATCTCTTTATAGTCACATAACTTGAGCCATTCACCATTAGTACTTGGTGTTTGTTCTAGTGTTTTCCAGTGAATTGTGCACCAGTGTACACATATCCACCCGTGTTGCAATATCATGGCAAACAAGCTTTTACTTTTCCCCTGAGGACTTGCCTGTGTCATCAGATATTCTTTTGAGAATGCTTTTTATCTTCTATGTAATGTTCCTTTGTATTTGTATGTCATAATTCATCAAATCCAATTTCAACTTTGGCCATTTATGTAATCTGGGCTATCATGAGAAGCCTTATATGAAAGTTTTCTCTACATCTCTGATTATTGTCATCATTTCGTACACATGAACTTATGGGGTCAGAAGTAAAAATGATTTTAAAGCCCTTTGCATATATTGCCAAACCGCGTTGCAGAAAGGTTTGCCCATTTGTATTCCACCCTCCCTGGGGATGTAGGGGCCACGCTAACCGCCTTTTGAAGCAGTTACTTCACTGCTCACCTCTCTAGCCTCCCATTTTTAAACTCAACTGTTTTATTGAGGTTTAATTTATATACTGTAAAAGCCACTCACAAAGTATACAATTCAATTGCTTTTAGTATCCTTGTCCTATATGTTTTTTAGTAATGTGAAGTTAAAACCTCAGGAATCGTAGGAAATAGCAGGGCCTGACTGAGAGGGTGAGCAGAGGTCCTGGCCCCTATTCCCTAAGGAGTCCGCCTTTGCTCTTACCTAAGACCAAGCTGGAGTTTTGTGTAAGTGAATATAGAAAGAAACAAATTTAATATATAACTTTTGGAAATAAGGGGATTATATTATATTATGTTATAATTTGTTTATATTTGCTTATTTGCTTTATATACATGTTTGTATTGTTTTTATTTGCATAGGGTAAGATTGTCCAGAAAAAACAATAGCATCAAAAGAATTACAATTTTAAGCTTGCTCGAATTAATAGGTAGGTGACATGAGAGGATGCAAACATTTAAAAAAAATATATGTATAGGGGGGTGCAATGGTGGCTCAGTGACAGAATTCTTGTCTGCCATGCCGGAGACCCAGGTTTCGATTCCTCGAGCCTGGCCATGTCAAAAAAATAAAAAATAAAAATAAAAATACATGTATATACAGCAAAAAATATAAACAAAGATATATATAAAAACATAAAACCAAAAATGTACATAAACAAATATGTACTTATATATAAATATATTAATAGCTTTCCATTTATAGCCATTTAAAATATGGAATGGGAATTAATTCTGTTTAAAAATAGCAAGGTGAAAGCATAAAACAGTAGCATATATCTAGTATAAAGAATATTATAAAAGTTTACTCATTCATTCACTTATTTACTTAAAGAATATTACAACAATTTACTTATTTATTGAAATGAAGACATTAAGTGCTTGAAACAGAGGCTGAATATTATAAATGTATCAGTTGCTCATGACTGTTTATAAATTTGATGCAATGATAAACATAGTCCCCATAGTGTAATCATCAGAATTATTATCTTGGCTTTTGAGAAAGTAATTCAAAGTTCAATCAGTAGAGTAAACGAGGGAAAATATTGAAGCAAATATATCAAAAGTAAAACAATCTGGAAATATTTTCCTGCCAATATTAAAGCCTATTATAAGGTTAAAATAAATGGCACTGTAAGTTAGTTGTAGTGAATCAAAAGATGAAGAACTAAATTATTGTAATAATAGTGGTACTATTTCCTATAGATGCAAAAAATGCTTTGAATTTCATGAAAATGGCTGAGTCCTGAAGCATTTGTTTATACCTCAGAAACAGGCCTTATTTTTAGTGCAGTATTGAGTATTTGATAAACTCAGTAATATTCATCTGAGGAGAAAGGAATATTTATTTAGTAAACTCTTCTAGTATAGTTATCTATTTGGAAAGCAACAGATTAAATTGGATCATCAACCTACATCCCATAACCAAAAAAAATTCTTTGAGATAGATGAGTTATATATATATATATATGTATTTTTGAGGTACATGTTCTGGGAATTGAACCTGGGTCTCCCACATGTAAGGTGAGCATTCTACCACTGAACCACCTGTGCACCAGATGAGTTGTATTTTAAGTAGAACTATCTTTGGGTATGAAACAACTGTTTGGGCCAATCTTTGAATAATCTGGGGCACTTGCATAGGTGTTAGGTGCACTGATTCTCCTAAAGCCCTGAAGAGGTTCATCTCAAAAGGGCTTGGCGCCCTTGCTGTGTGATACAGGTCAGCTCTTCAGGTGACAGCCCTGGAGGTCTACCAGATGTCTTTCTAAGTCAAGCCTGCTGGTGGTGAGGTAGTCAGCTGAAGAGCTCCATGCCAATCTTAAGTGGATTCTCAGATTCATGTTCCTGGAATTAGTTTTTGTTGCCTAGATATATGGGTGTGCTCCGGAAGAAAATGTTCCATTTTATATGCTGGCGAATTTAGAAAAACAAGTCCAATTTTCTTTATCATGCAAATCAAAATCTATTTAAATCATAGACTCTGAAATCCATTTAAAACCTACGGTTATGTTGGAAAATTGTATCTCTTCCTAATTTGAATTTAATGTGAACTGATTTTTAATTGTTTTGTATAACCATGGGTAGCAGGTTTTTTTTTGAGCATTGCGTGGTAAAACTCAGCAAATATGTCAGACAAAGCACAACATTACAAGGAAACACCACAGCATATGTTGACAGTTATAGAAGAATTGCTGCTGTTTTCACCCTTCACACCAGAATAATTTTTTCAATATTTACCTCCCATGTGTACAGAGGGAAGCATATGGGGCTTTACATAATCATAAGCATAAACAGGTGGCTACTTAGGTACATTTAATTTGCAGGCAACATCAATACTGAGTAGCGCAGTCAGCTCCACATGGCTCCAAACTCTTTCTGCTAACATCCCATTAGCAGAATTAAGATCATTAAAATACAGGGCGGGTATACTCCTCCCTCAATTGGCTTCAGCTACCTTTCAGGACCATGAATAAAACACATGTTCAAAAGTGGCTTGGCATTTTGCTGTTTCTTTTGTTCAAGGAAACTTCAGCAACTACATATAATGTCATCCTTGGAATAACGACTGGCAGCAGACAGCATTTGCATTAAAAATGTGCTTGCTTCTTTTTTTTCTTGTAATCTGCTCATTACGTGCATGAAATTATAGTGGTTAAATTCTCGGCAGTTTATCAAAGTGTGGGTCAGACAAAACACCTTGAAGCAGTGGCAGTCCACCAAAGAGATCTCCCGAGGCTCATTTCCATATTCAAACGCTGGTGAAATCTGTGAACACTGGTTGGGATTTGGGGATCCATTTGAGCCAGATGTTGAGCTGTGGTTTCTCAAATTTTGCCTCATCTAATTTGATCTAGACTGGACTATCTAGTTTGTCTTTTTGGCACTAAACTTCTTTTGGCACTAATCTCTCTAATCTTATGACCATCTTGCAATGGCAGAGAATTCCAGAATGAAGGAAAATAAGGGGAAGTATTAACCATTGTGTGATGATTGATTTTATA
Source organism: Myrmecophaga tridactyla (assembly GCA_004026745.1). Taxonomy (NCBI): domain Eukaryota; kingdom Metazoa; phylum Chordata; class Mammalia; order Pilosa; family Myrmecophagidae; genus Myrmecophaga; species Myrmecophaga tridactyla. The sequence goes on along the minus strand of PVIY010028941.1, from coordinate 17,898 downwards.
TGTCAATTTGGCTAGCTTCTAGTATCCCTTTATTTCTTTAATCAGACACCAGTCTAGATGTGCAGAGGTGGTATTTTGTAGTGGGTTAACATACACAGGTATGTAGGATACATTTATTGATAAGCTATGATTGCTGTTGGGGAAGCAGCCATCGGTTGACCTGCCACCCTTTTCGTAGCCTGAGCCTGAAAATCCCTTATCTGGTGGCTGGAAAGTGAGTTCAAGTTCAGTCCAAGTCCTTTTTATAAGGTATTCCTCACCTGTGCTGGCCCCAACCCACTAGAGTGTCTGTTACCTGCAGGGAGGGAACAGGTTTCCCACACTGTGGCATGGGGGTGTGTGCAAGTCGCTGCCCTATGTTGGGGGAGCCTGACTGCCAGGGAGCCTGGTGTCCACCGCCAGGCTGACCTGGCTCTGTCTGTCCTCGATGGAAATGACCATCATTCCAACCAGCGCTAGTTTGTGTTGGGTTTTCCTTGCTGGGAATGATACGTGGTACCGTAGAGCAGGCAGAAATGCTGACTCCTACCCTTCTGTGTTCCCCAGGGCATAGGCTTTGTCTCTGTGGCAGCCCAGAGGCTTGGCTCCCCCAAAAGAGCTTTAGGCATTTCGTTTGACTTCAAGAACTAAATTATTATGTAATGTAAATAATCATTATTAATGTAAATGATTGGTTAAAACATTTCAAACGTATTAGATATTGCATGGTCACTTCTCTGAAGGAGTTGAAATATTATTGGGAAAAATAGTTTGTTTAACATGCAATTGTTAAATCAAAGAGTTAAAGAGAAATTGAAAGATTTTATGATTTAATCCTTTTCCCTTCAGGTACAAAACCATTAAAAACTATTAATAACTCTTCTAAGCAACTTCGATTCAAATGTGAATATAAAGACATTCAAACCTGGGAATTCTGCAGCCTCCTTAGCCTCACTTGCCATTTGGTAAAGTTGGTAGCCATTTTTGCTCTATTTTCTTGCCTCCTAAATAGTCAATTAAATGACTATGTAACAATTTCTTATGACAACCTTTCACTTTCCTCATGTTCCTTATTCCTGCTCTTGGAAACTTCCCTTATGGCTCATTGGAATCATTCATTAGTTGAAAGTGCTCAATTATCCTACACTTGACTCTGACAATTAGGGGAATTTTTGCTGAGTTTGGGCATTTATTATTGTATTTTCCAATACTTTGCTTTTGGAGTATTTTTACTTCTATGAGTATTTCATGCACACTAGTTGATTAGTGTGATTAAAGTTGATTAGTCTGAAGTTGATTAAAGATGTTGAGGTAGAACTTCTAGTGGGAATGCTGCATTTGGGTTAGTCTTGAAGAAAATAGTTTTTAATAGGATCTCTGACCCAAGAATTGTCTCTAGAGAGGTTGGAATGTAATAAAATGATAGGAAAACTATCAGAAACAAGGGAAATAAGAAATTGATATAGTCAAGTGTAAAGTAACAACATGATTAAGAAACTATGAAGTGTGTAGTTTCTCAAGAAACTCACGAAAAATAAGTGAGAGACATTTTGAGTTATTGGTGGAGAAATAAGATTCATGATCGAAGTTACACAGCAACTGGTTATAACATTGTTGGTCTCCAACCCTTCTCCACCATACTTCATTCGATTATAAATTTTTGAACATTCATCTTAAATATATGCATACTTATATATTTAAAATTTTGTGGGCATTTGGTATGTCTTTATCTTATATCTCATAATAATAACAGTGGATAGAAAACCATATTTTGACATCTTTGGGGTTTTAAAGAAGTTTTGGTTCATTTTCATATTTCATTGGACTAGAGTATCTATTTTTGTTTTAACCTCATAACATGTCTGAAGAAACTCTTGAGTGGTGTTTACATGTCATACATGTCAACTCTGCCATTTTCTCATTGTTTGCTTGTGTTTATATTAGTAATATTTTCAATGCATAATTTCTTTGCAGGAAATGTTTAAAGCCATTTATCCATTTTATGGGCATTACTTTATTTAAAAACTAAGATCATGTATTTTGGAAACCCCCTCAACGATGGCCGGGGTGCTGCAGCATCTGTAAGCCCCTGAACCTGGGTGGGCGCCACTGCCCATCCTTCTCCCCGGGTAGCTCCCCATCTTCCCTCAGAGGCCTCGAGGACATTCCAGGCACATGACCTTCCGATATGAAGAGATGGGGCAAGTGTCAAATCACGTCTTAAATATTGGTAAAATTCACTTTATGATCTTAGATTTTAAAAGTTCTAAGACCTTCTCCACCCAGAACGAGGGTGCCCACCCCACTTTGGAACCGTCTCTCTTAGCTCATGGAAGGCTGGACAAACAATTAGTGATTTGCAATAATAATGAAAGGTTGAAATGTGTACCTCTGTGATAAAGTCCGTGAGATTCAGAGACATAGAAACCAGAGTTCAGAACCCTGCTCTGTCCCTTCTGATCTGTGTGACAATGATAGATTATGGCGTCTCCTTAAACCTTCATGCCGTCATCTGTGATATGTTACCCTTTTCACTTGTACCTCCTATTGCTATTTGGAAATTGCAATGATATCATACATGTAAATTAACAACACATTCTAAGGTGATACTAGTTTAATAATCCTGACTGTGATGATATGAGTAGAGGGTAAGAATTAATGGGCAAAGTTCACTCCAAGATTCCTGGTCTCAGAGGTGGAGGAGATATGCTTGGTGGGAACCAGGAAAGCAAACTAGAGCTTAGACTAGGAAAAAAAAGATTTGTGGAGCCTTCATCACAATCTTTTGCCATACATATGAAGGTGTATTGAGATATTGTGTCTGAATATTTAAATTAAAAAACTACTCCTGATTCGGGTGGGAATTGATGAGGAAGAAAAAGGGGGGAGAAAAAGGAAAAATTCTCCACAGTAAACCAGGAAAATATTCTCGCTCTTAGTTCCCACACTGGGTGGGTTGGAAAAAGGCTGATCCATGCGCAGGGGGTCTCTGCTGGTGAGAACCCACGAGATGCTTTGTGCGCTGGAATTACTGTGTTCTCATGAGCACTGCCCTTGGAGTGAAACGCTGGCAGGGAGGCAGCCTGGAGAGGTGGTAAGGATCCAGGCTCGGAATCCAAGCTCTGATTTGAGGTTCTGGAGCTATTTACCAGCTGTTTTGTCCCCCAGAAATATTTGTCTCATCGTCCTCAAAAAATTATCGTGGATATAAGAGACTATAAAAGAACTGTCCAGACTTGTAACTTCTAAACACATTTCTGCTGTTACTATTCTCATTAATAATTACAGTAAAACTGATGATGAAGAATTTATTACAAAAAAAAGTAACATTCAGGGAAAATCTCCCTGCTGACTGATTTTTAGCAGTTCAATTTATTGCATTTCCTATTAATTTTTTTTCTTAAGTGACATATTTCTTATAAACAATAAAATCCATTTTAATAGCTGATCATTAAAGGCAGAAATATAAATCAAGTTTCTTTCTGCTTTTTAATTTTCTTTATGAAGACTATATACTGGCTTTATAATTTTAGAATCACTCTCATGTTCACTTAGCTCGTGAAAATTGTTTTATTTTTTTTGGAAGAATACTAAAGCATATTTTCCCCAGTAGGAAATGATTGTATCATCTGTGGAAAGGATAGAGACAAATTGGTCACATGTGCTGCTGAGCAGGCCTGATTGTGCTTTATGTTATATTTCACTTCTTCACTTTGAACCTGAAGTTCCAATATGGCATCACATTAAAAAAAATAACTTGCCCTAGTTCATATGGTATTAAATGCCTGCTTACAAGGGGGGACCCTTTGGATTTGCTTCTGCAGAATATGAAGAGATAAGTTAATCCGACATTTTCCCCAAACTCTGCCACTTAGTATGCTAAATTGTACATTTCATCATCTTCTAAGGGAAAACTCACAGAGTCATAGTTATATTTTTCTTGCAGTGCAGATATCCAACAAGACAGCTCGGAAGAGTGTGATTAACTTAAAATAATGGTGGCCCTTAGGGTTTCAGGCTTTTTTACTTCCTAATATTATAATATTAGGTGAGCCTATTCCCCAAGAAAGAAGATGTTGAATTTATTCTTCTGTGACTTATGTTGTCAATATAGCTAAGATAGAAAGAAAACGATGTGCCTCTCCCTTTTATGAAATTCTAGGTGATATATTTTAAAATTTATTTCACACAAACTGCAGCTATTCCATGATATGCTATGATAATGACTGTGGACTCCTAGGAGATAAATCTTCATACGCAAGCAAGTGGGATTAGCCACACACACACGTACACACGCATATGCCCACACACACGCGTGCGCGCACACACGCATATGCCCACACACGCACGCGTGCGCGCACACACGCATATGTCCACACACACACGTACACACGCATATGCCCACACACACACGCGTGCGCGCACACACGCATATGCCCCCCCACACACGTACACACGCATATGCCCACACATACGCGTGCGCACACACACGCATATGCCCACACACACACGTACACACGCATATGCCCACACACACACGCGTGCGCGCACACACGCATATGCCCACACACGCACACACAAATTCGTTTACTGTGGAGAATTCAGTAACGCTATTTTCTTGGGTTTTCCCCGCTGCGAGATATAATCAAAGGAGAGATTTCTTTGAAGTAAATGTTTCTTTTCCTTACTGTCCTCAAACACGTAGTGCTGTAGAGGGCCCTTTTCAATACCAAAAGGTTCTCAGGGAGATTGCGCTCACAGGCTGCCTTACTCATTCCTTGCCACGATTGCATCTATTCAGGAATTTTGTATAAAAAAAAAAAATTCTTTTTTTTTTTTGATTTCAGCAAAAAGTGGCTTCCAGAAATAACTGATCTTTTTAAGTCATTGTATAGTAACCCAAAATATACATAAAAACCAGTTAACCTGGTTAATGCAGATTTGATATATAGATTAATTTAATTGGAATATATTTGTTGAATAAGTTAATAAATGATTTTTCTAAGATATATCATTCTAGCAAATTTTTAAAAAATATTTTATTGATAAAACAACATATAAACATATAAAACGTTTTTAACATGCAAACATTCCATGCATGGCGTACAATCAATGACTCACAATATCATCACCTGGTTGTGTATTCATCACCATGGTCATTGTTTTGAACATTCGTGTCACTTCAGAAAAAGAAATAAAAGAGAAAAAACTCATACATACCATACCCCTTAACCGTCCCTCTCATTGACCGCTAGTATTTCCAGCTACCCAATTTATTTTAACCTTTGTTCCCCGTATTATTTATTTTTATCCATATTTTTTACTCATCTCTCCATACTCTAGATAAAAGGCCTAATTTTAAGTAGGCTTAGACTACCGTTTGCAGGAATAAGATTTCAGAGGGTCAAACCCCAAGACTGAGGGCTCAGTGGGGATTTGGTTGTCCCCACTGCTTGCTAGAATATCAGAAATTCTCCGAATGGGGAAGTTGAATATTTCCCCCTTTCTCCCCATCCCCCCAAGAGGACTTTGCCAATACTTTTTTATTCATTCTCTAAATCACTCTGGGATTTAAAGGGGCATCACACTAACCTGAACAAACCAACAAAATCTCATGCTTTTTCAAGATTCCAGGTACTTATGGAGGTAACTAAACTGAACATACAAGTTAAATTAGGAAATGCACTACACAAACTATAAATTTTGCACCAAATAAACATCTCTTCCTTTAGTTTCACACAGAAGTTGAAGTTTTAAAATACGGACCATATCATCCTTTACCCACTCTTCTGCTATACCTTTGTCCTATCCAGACCAGCTTCATTCGTAACTCTACTCCATGTCTGGTCACTTTTTCAACTTTTTGAACAGTTCCTGTATGGGGTACTGCTGACTTTCATAGCTTCAGAGCTCTGACTCAGTCTCAAGTGTCACATAAATACCTGAGTTCCTGGGATTAAACAAACAGCTCACTATCTCAGAATTTAGAATTAACAGTTACAACTCCTGAATATATGTGACTGCTATAAGAGCTTCCAATCTAGGACTCTTTACAATAAGCCCAAACCTGATAACCCATTTAGCAATTTTTTTATACACTGTCTTTGGAGCTAGTTTATATATTTAATATTACCATTAATTTATATTTGAGTTAAGAAAACCATTAACTACTTATTCCTCTGTTCTTATTTTCCCTGGAATTTATTAAGAAATCAATTTCTGAAAGTGATACAAAGTTGATTCACACAGAAAATGAAAACAAACAAATAAATAAAGCAAACAAAATTCAAACAGGAGAACTGCTTATACATGCAAGCATAAAAAGCTCTATCTTAAGTGTAAAAATTTGTTGTATTAGTGATTAACTTGACAAGATTGAAGAAAAAGATCTCAAATAATAATACTATGGGAAAATTAGAGAAATAACAAGCAGAACAAATGACATAGAATCAAGAAGTGTTTGACCCAGAACAGCTATCTAACCTGGCATATTCCAAGGAAGCTATCATGGGTGAAGTACTGATTTACTGTGATATGTTATGTTGTAATACATTAATGGGTGCTCTCTAAAAGAGTTTTATAATCAAAGTAATTGGGGGAATTCTGCAGGTTATGGTTCTCACTTTAGTATCATGATGCATCTAATGTCTCAGAGAAGTCTTATATTGACTGTCCCTATATTACTTTCTAATTGTTAATTTGACCATGAATCATTTCCTTCAGGAAGCATCTGTTAAAGTTTAATATTCCCAGAGAACACATTCATTGGCCTAATAGAAGCCCCTCACTTTAAAACTTAAAATGAGAAATTTGATCTTGAGAAACTAAATGCCTTGCTCAGGATCAGAGAGGTAGTTAGGGACCTAGCCAATATCTCAGTCCAGATTTCCAAATTCTAAGAACAGGACGTTTTCTGTTTTAAGGTATATTTCTCCTGACTCCATTTATGTAGCCTGAACCCATGATCTAGTAATCTACAGGCGGTGTATTACAATTTTTCCTAGAGGAATTCAGGATTTTAAGTACCTCTGGTTTTAAAAAGGAAAATTTCCTTAAAAGGTCGACTAGGTTTGTTTTATAACTCTCTCATTCTTATGGGAACTTTCATTATAAGAACTGCCTTTAATTTGCCAATTCTGTTCTTAGGTCTTTTTAAGATTGTGGCTGATAAAACTCCATATCTTACTATGGAAGAAATTATAAGAGCCATTCGTATTGGACCAAGTAGGCTCGGACACCCTTGCTTCTATCATCAGAAGGATATAAAATCAGGGGATCTCGTCATAAAGCAGGGCGAGCAAATCATGCTCAACTCAGTTGAAGAGATCCATGGAGAAATGCTGGTGAACTGTGGAGTCGTAAGGCATCATCGAGATCACTCATTTACACTGCCTTTGTCACAAGGAGGAGAATTCTATGAGTGTGAAGATGAGAGCATTTATACCTTACAGGAGATCGTTGAATGGAAGATTCCCAAGAACAGAACACGAACTGTTAAACTTACAGATTTTTCGAATAAGTGGGACTCAACAAATCCATTCCCAAAAGATTTTTATGGTTCTTTGATTCTAAAGCCTGTTTATGAAATTCAAGCTGTGATGAAATGTAAGTATCTCCTGAGAATGTTGCTCTATTAGTAAAAGCATTGCGAGGTTTGGGAAAGAGAAAGGTGTTAGAACCTGGAGAACAGGACCCACCCCTGACGTTCCCTTAAGCCCACTGAAAGTCACCTGTCTCATCTGCAACCAAGGAAGCCACATACTCACTGCTAAGCTCAAATGGACTGAAATATAAACATGTATTATAAATTATATAGTGCAATCCAAATATAAGGGTCAGTAATTATTAGTCACAGACAGATTAAAATAGTAATTTATTTTTATCACTGACAGTTAAACATGGTCAAAAAATACCTATATTTTATCTTTAAAATAGAGCATAATTGATTAGAAGAGGCATGGAAATGGTCAACAAAATGCGGAAGATAGAAAATTTCTTTAATGTGTCTCTTAACCAAGTTTTAGTAACAGCTTTTTTCCCCCCAGTCACCCATCATTGCTCATAAATCGCCTTTACTAGCGGGGAGGCCTTTCTGACTTAAGGAAAAATAGATAAACTAATGCACAAAGAGGTGTATTTTAATGTGTAATCTTCATAGAGTTATTTGCATTTTAAAATAAGAATCTCTGGAGGAGCATTCTTATTCCAAAAGGAATGAATATCTTGAATTTTTAGGATGATGGCTCATAAGTAAGGCAGCTGGCAGGGCAGAGGGTTGTGAACTTGGAGTCAAGAGGCTTGGATTCCAATTTTTGGTCTATGTTCTGATTTCTGGGGGTTTTAGATAAGCCATTTAAACTCTTCTGTGTCTACACAGAGGGGATGATGATACCTCTTCTGCCTACCTCTTGTGGTGGTTTTTAGAAAGAAAATAAGGCACTATATGCAATTCACTTTGTGAACATAAAGCAAAATGTAACAATATTTAGTCAAAGTATATCTCAGTTTTTATTTGTCTTTGATCCCATTAATATTGTTGGTCATTCATAAAATTATAAAAACATTTAATGAGAAACTTTGTGTATATTTTAGAAATATTTGTTAAATTTTTTTATGTGTAAATATTTAAGTGTTGAAGTCACTGGACCTAAAGATATAGCTCAGAAATGCCATTCAAGCAGTGACTCCTTTTTTTTCAGATGGGCAAGCACCCTGACATGGCAAGTGAGAACTCTGCCACTGAGCCACCATTGCCTGCCCATAAAATAAACCAACATATACTTGGGTTAACCAATTTTTTTTTGTGTTGCATGAGCAGGCACTGGGAATCAAACCCGGGTCTCCGGCATGGCAGGCGTTGCCACTGAACTCTGCCACTGAGCCAACGTGGCCCACCCAGTGACTACTTTTTAATAATAAAAAAATTAAGACCACATCAAAATTTAGACTTCACATTAGTGTTCTTTTAGCTATTCCAAAATGTGCAATTGGTATTCATCATTGAAGTATAGGTCACTCATAGGTTTAAGCTGCTGTGCATGTCAGGTGGACCCATTTTTGTTTAGATCCAGTTTTGGTTACCAAGATATTTGGAATTTGAGAGGTGGTTAGTTTTGGGCTGACCCAAACCAAACTTCATTAATAAACATTAGGGGCTGCTTTAAGTGATCACAAGACTCCAAAGTCAAAAAACTGGATAAAATGGGTACAACCGAAGTTCAGCCACAGGGTTTTCACAGTCACAAGGGCATTAGGTAAAGGCTCCAAAATCATTATCAGAGATCAAGGCGGCTGGATTGTAGTCAGAGGTTTCAGATATTTCCCTCTGTCTACTCTAATATACCAGAAAGTAAAGAGGAATATCAATGTCATGGCTCCACAATCATAATCGTCCCTTAATTCCTACCTTCTTGGTTACACTAGGACTAATGTATAAAATACTCCCCCCAAATTAAAGATCCAGAATAATTAAAATCAAATGGAAACCGACTAAAGTGTTTTGTGAAGGGTTTTATTTGGACTGCAAGGTTTTCTTCTGGGACCATGGTTAGCAGGAAAATATATTTAACTCCACCTAAATGCCACCATATAGTTGCTCAAGCCAGAAATCTTGGATTCAGGTTGACTTCTGTTTTAGTTTACTGATGCTGCCAGATGCAGGTATGAGACATGGATTGGCTTTTTCAAAAGGGATTTATTAAGGTACCAGTGAACACTAATAAAGCCATGAAAACGTCTGAATTGAGGCATCCAGAGGAAGTTCCCTTGACTCTGAAGAAAGGACAGTGGTGTCCAGGGATCCTCTGCCAGTTAGGAAGGTACAGGGCCATGTCTGCTGCCCTCTTCCGGCTTCTGGTTTCAGCTCTCTCGGCTCCTGTTTCCAGGGGTTTTCTCTCTAAGTGACTGCGGCAGACTCTGGGTTTCATCTCTTAGTTTAGCATCTCTGGACGTCTGGCACTTGGTTTCATCTCTCTGCTCTCTGTGTGAGCTTTGAGCTCTCTCTTTGTTTTCTGCCTTTTGTTCTTTTTCATACAGGACTCCAGTAAAAGGATTAAGAATCACCACAAATGAATGGGGTCACATTTTCATCTAATCCAAAGGTCCCACACATCAACAGGTCTGCCCCCACAAGATTGGATTAAAAGAACATGGCTTTTCTGGGGTAGAAAACAGTTTCAAACTAGCACATGCCACCCTCTTGAACCCCAAAAGACATATTCTTTCCATAAAAAAAAATACATTCATTCCATCACAATATCACAAAAGCCTTAAATAATTTCAGTAACAATACAAATAACAATACAAAACCAAAAACAGTACAGAATCTCATCAAATCCGCTACAGGCGTGGATTGCCTTTCCTAAGGCAAAATTCTCCTCTGCCTGTGGACCTGTGAAACTCAGAACAAGTTATCTACTTCCAATATACAAAGGAAGGATGGTTATAGGATAAGCATTCTTACTGCCTTAGGAAGAAATTGGGAGAAAAACAGAGGTCACTAGAGCCAAACAGTTCCAAAAACCAGCAGGGCAAACTCTGCTCGATTTTAAGGTCTGAGAGTTATTTATAGACACCTTATTGCCAGAGATTGAGAGAACAGCAGTGTATTGGGGTCCCAGAAGAAAACCTTTCAGTTCATATAAAACCCTTCACAAAACATTTTAGTCAGTTTCCATTCTTTAATGATATTAAAATTAAATTTTGATTTTAATTGTTCTGGCTCTTTAATTTGGGGGGATTATTTTACACATTAGCCCTTGTGTAACCAAGAAGGTAGGGATTTAAGGAATGATTATGATTATGAAACCATTATATAGCTATCCTTTTTCACTTTCTGCTATACTGGAATAGACAGAGGGAAATACCTGAAACCTCTGACTGCAATCCAGCAGCTTGATCTCTGATTATGGTTGTATATAGCCCTTATCTTCTGCCCCTGTGATTGTAAAAATCTTGTAACTAATCTTCATTTGTACCCAGTTATCCAGTATTTCAACTGTAGAGTTGTGTAGTCACTAAACACAGCCCGTAATGTTCATAAGAAAAGGGTCTTGGGTCAGCCCAGAACTAATCACCCCAAGTCCAAAGTCACCTTGCTAACCGAGCCTGGATCTAACCAACGTGGGCCTCCTGCATGGGCAGTAGCTTAGACTTTAGCCTACAAGCCACCTATGCCTCATTATAATACTAAAACCCACGCCCATCATCATAGGAAGGCTACCATTCGCTTAGTAGGTTCTCTGTGACTGAGCACGTAGTCATGCTCAATCATGAGAGCTCCCCTAATCGCATCATCTGGTGCCGTTGTGCTCACTATCCTCAAACCTGCCCGTCTTCCTTACTATAAAACTATCAGAATTATTGCAGTTAGTGGAGACAGATTTGGGGCCAATAGGCCATCTGCTCTCCTGCTTTGCGCTTAGTAATAAACCTTCTCACTTAGAAACTCGGTGGCTCAGGAATTGGGCATTTGAGCACGTGGGGCAAAACATCCACTGTCTTTGTCCAGTTACACTTCTGTATAGCGATTTCAGGACGGACTCTGCATGGGGCAGGGGCTCATCTGTACTGTCTATATTGACGGCAGAAACTCCATGAAAATGGAGGATGGGTGTCCAATACAAAATGCCTGGCTCTGAAATGTTTCATTGTTGTAGGCTTTTTCATCTAAATGCAAATGTAGACTAATTTTGAATCAATTGCAATCTTGTTTTACAATATTCTTTCTCAAATTGACGATTCAAACTTGCCTTGAAGTCACAGGGCTATTGCAAGAAAGCTTTCCCATAGCTCGTCAGGCAGAGACCAACCCCTCCTGCCTCCCATCGTTCCTTTCTAGGGTAACTAGGAAAAGAATAGTTCTGAGTTGGGAATGGGAAGGTTTAAAGGAACCTTGGGGGGAAAAGCTAGATGAAAAAGGAAAAGAACTACTGGAAGCTATGAAATATTGATATGCTGTAAAGAGAATATAGCAAGTAAACATAGAAAAGAAGGCATATAAAACATTCTTTTCCTAGTTCTGGTCTTTCATCCTTTATGAATGTGAACATTTAGGCACTATAAAAAAAGAAAGTTAGTAGAAAGTGTTTAAATGAAACATTTGTTTCTGGAAGCTCTTGATCCCCATTATAAACCTGAAACTCCTCTAATCCTCACCATATTTTAAATGATTTTTAAATTTTATTTTTCTTTGGAAAATAGATATAAATAACTATTCAAGATTTCTAACTACTGGCTTTATGCAAGGCATATCAAGATCTGTTTGTCCCTTTCACAGGAAGATAAATTCCTATTACTGTAATCAATGGTATGCATAATATTTGCAAATGAAAAAATTTTGTTCCCCAATTGGGCCAGCTATTTCAAGTTGCTTTTAAAGCCAGGAGATCTTGCCAGTTAAAACTTTTTATTGGTGCTGTTTTGCTATGTAAATTGATAATTATTTCTTCCTTAAATGAAATTATGAAAGAGTTAGAAAGCTCCTGTTCCTTAAAAAAACAAAACCTCAACATATGCCTATCAAAATTTGGGCTTACAGTTTTTGCTCAGATATATGAAACATTAATTCATTTTATAAGCATGGGGCTAAAACCACACAAGCAGAGAGATGGTATCAGAAAGGTAATATTTGAATATTGTATAATAGATGATAAATGAATAGAAAATACATTTGGTCTTTTAGTAACCCGAGATTTCCTCTTTTCCTCATTTTACTTTTAAAAATAATTTCAATTTTTATCAAAGTCAAAAAGTCAAATAGTGAAAAAATACTTATAAGAAAAGTTATCAGCAAACCATGTGCCCTTTGCCCATTCCTGAATTTCCTTCAAGTTTGGTAACTCAGGGTTAATTCCTTTAAATATTTAGCCCCTGGCATTTGCATTCACATTTCCAAATAATATAGGAATATTGCTATTTCTCAAGTCATTGACTTTGACGATAACTGCTGGCGATGAAGATTTAATTATCCTGTGTTCTTACTTCCTCTCCCTCATTATCTCAGTGTATGGCATACGAGGGCTAAGTGTTGGTATTTCCATTGCTGTGACAATGTGTTTTTCATCGCTGAGCCCAGTGATGTATCATAATTCCATTCCTGAGTAACTTTTTGTTTTTCTTGTTTTGAAAACAAGACCCTTCTTGTTTTCATTGCTTGATTTTATTAAACCCTTTCTTACGTTGAGAAACACTTTTCTACAGCTCCGCAAGAAGCCACTGGATGCAGATTTCCACGAAACCAAACTGTCAGGAAGCCTATCTGTTCTATTGTTTTTCCCCCTGAAATGATTCCTTCTAGAACCCTCCATCCTAGAGCTCCCGTCTGCACCAGGGGAACTTCACACCTGCCACACCGCTAGGTGCTGCTTTGCGTGATTTGAAACTATTCTGGTGGCTTTCCTTTGACTGTTGATTTACTTCCAGTTTTGATGAAACCCATCCCTTACTTGCTTCCTGAGAAAGAGGCCTATGATGATTAATTAATTATTTGATTTATTAATTGATTATTAGTTAGGGATACTGCAAGTTTGAAAAATCTTTTATTCTGCACTCACGTAAGATTGATGGTTTGGCTACTTGTAAAATTCTAGGTTGAAAACAATTTCCTCTCAGGATTTTGAAAGTTTTGTTCTTTTATTTTCTAGCTTCCGATATTGCCTTTTAGAGAATTTCTAAGGTATTTTGAAATTTTACAGTTACTGTGCTTGATGGACAATCTGTTCTTTCATTGTGACGGCAGTTTTCAACCTGGAAATTTAGGCTTTTCATTTCTGGAATAATTTCCTCTCAGCTATTTTTTCTCTTGGTTCTTTCTGTAACTTCTAATCTTCTGTGGAAGCCCCCATACTGATCTTGTAGGACTCTTTTTCTTCCCTACTTTATATCTCTTCATCTTCGTTTTTCTTCAGGGAAAATTCCATAACTACATTTCCAACTGTTTTTATGCATTTTTAAATTTCAGGTATCATATTTATTCTAAGATTTAATGATTTCACCATTTAAAAAATGTAATCCTATTGTTTTATGGATGCGGAATCTTATCACTCAGAATATTTTACATTTTCTTTACTGTTCCTTCCATTTTATCTGCCTCCTTTAGGCACCCTTGTTTTTTTTAGTTTTTGTTATATGCTTTCTTCAAGTGCTTGGTGATTATTTGCCATTTGTTCATATTTATGTATGAGATTCTTTTTTTTAAATCTGCAAGCGAGGCACTATTTATATATTATCCTGTGTTTAAGTAATTTGGGTTTCATTGAGCCAGTTCTTTCAATGGGATATCCCTCCAGTCAGCTTCTGTATATTTTTCCTCTAAGCTTTGTTCAGTTTCACCTAAGAAGAATCCTTCAGTGTCTTCTGGGGAGTATGAAGCAATTTCAGCTGAGGCAGGGAGGAGCTGAGCGTCTCCTCTCTCCCCTATGGGTTTAGACTGATCCTGTTTGCAGTGCCATGCTCACAGGGGCTGGTTTCCCAGGTGCCGGGGCCCGCTGTGTGCTCCTGCCGCAGAAAGCAGGTGGAGGGTGTGGCAGCTGCCTTCCCCGGAGTAGAGCTGGAGACCCAGGCTTAACCACCCTTCAGACATTCAAATAATCCCCCCACCCCCATGTGTGCACTAGGTGTCTTTTCCCCTCCACTATTGTTAATAGGGATGTCCATTTGTTTTAGTTCATAAAAGAACATTCTTACATTTGTACTATGAACCCCAGTCATCCACAGCGGGGTTCACTACGTTATAAGATAATGGCAACGTTTTTCTGCTACAAAATGTAGAGAGCAACCCGAAAGGCACATTTCCCTGCTTCAGATACAAAAGCAGCAGAAGACACAGGAGAGACTCTTCTAACAAAATGGAAATTCGCAGGGGTGATTCTGTAGTTAAGTTGATTGGAAGCTCAATGGAAAAAAAACATTAAGTCTGGAATAAGGCAGAACTCATCAATTATTAGTGAATCTAATATATGCCACATAATAAAGAGTATAATATAATGCAAAAAATGTAAAAAAAAAAGTCACTGAGTATTTGAAAGGTGGAGATGGAATTTATAAAAGCACTTTTGAGAAAAAGGAATAGTTTGGGAAGGAAATGACACATGAAATAAAATCACACCTAGAAATCGAAAGTGTCTGACAAATATATAAATTATTCATTTACTGCAGAAAGAACTTGAAGTTGAGAGAAACTATAGGGCTAGAATTTACAAAACTTGTTTAGAAAAAAAATATGTAGAAACTATCTCCTTGCTTTCAAGACTTGAGTAAGACAATCCTGGCGGCTGTCCAACCCTGTTGTATAAGGATAGATCGTCACACGCTGAGTTGAGACAGAATATTTCAGCATAGAATAGAATTGTCCAAGGAAACAGACACTGCCGGACATCAAGCAGGTTTATACAAAATTATCTACTTTCTCTTTAGAAAATTCAAACTTACCTAAGACAGTTGCTGCCGTGAGTAATGCAGAGAAGCATCACATTACTATTGACATTAGCCCTAACTGTGAACGGAATTTCCCTGAAACAATGAACAGAAAGATAAAGTTGAATGAAATGACTCAGCAGCAAAAAGAGGAAACCACTACCTTTGCAGAGAAAAATGAGATGGAAATTGTTTTTCACAAGAGCTCCCCCTTTGGATAACCAGAAAACATACAAAGTGAGAGCAATTCACATTCACCCTGAAAGAAAATTTTGAGAGATCGAAAGTAAGGATGCATAAGTACGCATCATTTTTGCTTCGATTAACTTGAAACTGCAAAATTAAAAATAAATGCTCCCTGGGGTATCTCTCATGCTCTGAGTTGCTGCCTTTTTATCTCTCTATCATTTTGGAATAAGCAATATATTTTTAAATTTAGTCTAACTGTATAGCTGTTCTTTGGTTAGGTGGGTGAGTGGGGAGTATTGCATTTTTCCAATTGTAAAAGTAACAAATGCTTGTTTACAGAATTTGTAACATAAACACACATGACTGGAACTATATATAACAAAATGTAATATAGTAATCTAAAGCTGCTAAATTTGTAAGAGATTGTAATTATTTTTTCTTTAGTATTTTTATGACAACATGTAACTTATTGTTTTATAAGCAAAACAAGGACAAAACAAAAAATGTTATCACTTTCCTTATCTTTTCCCTTGGAGAGATCCTTAATCATAATAAAATGTGTCATAAACAATTACTTCTTTCTTCCAGTTTGCAAACTTGAGGAGGCCATTTCCAAATTATAGGAGACCTTAAATAAATATGTTTTCATTTGAACTCTTAATTACAAGAAACAAAATAGATGCAAAATAAAGAGAATAGTTTAATAAACCAATTATTATAATTGGTTTTATGTATCACATATATTAAAGAAAACCATATAAAGTTTGGAGTTGATGAAAATTAATTGGTCCTTTTGTGATACCTCTAAATTGGGTATATATGGCTGTTAGATGCTTCATGAGAAATGCAGACCCTCTGATTTAGCTTCTCTTCTCATGTGCTATCATATTAATCTACTGAATTCCTAATTTTAATTTGATCTTTCTAATCTGAAATATTTTGGATTTCTCCCTGAAGTCCTTATATATTCTTCAGCCTGGCATTCAAGGGGTCAACTCATCTTCACAGTTTACTGACAGTGGGTCTCCTAGCCAGACCCGGCACTCTAGTTGCAATCCCAAGGCTGGATTGCTTGTTAATCACTGATTAAATTATTTTCTCCACGTCTTTGTCTTTGATGATGGTGTTCTTGCTGTTTAACATATTCTTTTTCCTAACCTACCCTGACCTATAATTTCTTCCCATCCTTAAAAGATACACATCGTGGCCACATCTGCTGGGGAAGTCCTGGACACATGCTAGGCAGCTATCTCCCCGCCCTTGCTAACCCCACCTCTTCTGTTGTGCTGTTTCCATTCCACAACCTGGAGGAGGTGTTACGTCTACTGAAAAGACCTGACCCAATCTTAAACCCGGAAATCAGGAATACGCAGCCCCAGATGCCAGTCAGGGCAGGGATTCTCAGTGGAAGGGCCTCCTCTCCCCAGGATGGAGAAACAGCACAGGAGAGACTTGTCTGTGTTCTCTGATGAGAAGTGGGGCGTGCAGAGCTGCCGCCTACTAGCATGACCCGTACAGTTTCGGCCTCCCTGGGAGAGCAGCCATGGCAGGCTTTCTTCCCTGCTCTCTTGGACTCTGTGCTGTATACATAATAAAACGTTCATTTGCTGAAAGTTTCTGTTGTCCTATGAGCCCGTGTTCCCAAGACACCCTGTGTAGCAGCTTACTCCACAGTATCATTCATAATATCTGTCTTCACCCTCATTCCACAGTTGAATGTGGCATTTATTCTACTTCTCTGGTTTTGAGTATTTTGTGTTTCATTTTCTCTCCTCTCTGAACATATTAATTATGTTCACTTCTTTTTAAAAATTCTTTCAGTGGTTGCCATAGAGCATGCAATATGCATTTTCAACTAATCAAAGTCCACTTTCAAATAATACTATATTGCTTCATAGATGGTACAGATACCTAATAATAGAGTATTCCCAATTCCTCCCTCCCATTCTTTATAACATTTCTGTCACATTTCTCTTATCCATAAGCTTTGTTGCTTTTATTATTTTGAATTAGTCGTTATTTGTTAGAATAAGTTAAGAATAAGAAGAATAAATATTATCTTTTACCTTCATTTATTCCTTCTCTAATGCTTTTCCATTCTTTATGTAGGTCTGTTTTTCTGATCTATACCCTTTTCATTGCCTCTGAAGAACTTTTCACACTTCTTGCAAAGCACAACATACGTCCTCAATTTGTGTTTGTCTGAGAAAGTCTTTTTATTCCTTCCTTCTAAATGAAATACAGAACTCTAGATTGGTGGATTTTTCTTTTTGTACTTAAAATATTTCACCCACTCTTTCTTGCCTTCATGGTTTC
>PVIY010028940.1:0-32576 GCA_004026745.1 Myrmecophaga tridactyla | reverse complement strand
GGGATTGAGAAAAACCCTAGAATGAGCTGAGATTTAGCATCAAGGGATTGAGAAAACCTTCTTGACCAAAAGCGGGAAGAGTGAAATGAGACTAAGTGTCAATGGCTGAGAGATTCCAAACAGAGTCGAGAGGTTATCCGGGAGGTTATTCTTATGCATTAAATAGATATCACCTTGTTAGTCAAGATGTAATGGAGAGGCTGGAGGGAAGTGCTTGAAAATGTAGAGCTGTTTTCCAGTAGCCATGTTTCTTGAAGATGATTGTATAATGATATAGCTTTCACAATGTGACTGTGTGATTGTGAAAACCTTGTGTCTAATGCTCCTTTTATCTACCTTGTCAACAAACGAGTAGAACATATGGAATAAAAATACATAATGGGGGAACAAATGCTAAAATAAATTTAGTTTGAAATGCTAGTGATCAATGAAAGCGAGGATTAAGGGGTATGGTAGGTATAATCTTTTTTTTTTCTTTTCTGTTCTCATTTTATTTCTTTTTCTGAATTAATGCAAATGTTCTAAGAAATGATGAATATGCAACTAAGTGATGATATTGTGAATTACTGATTATATATGTTAATGTGTTATTTGGTTTGTTAATTTTTTAAATTAATAAATAAATTAAAAAAACATGATTGTATTCAAAATGAATGCAAAAAAAATTCCGCAATAAACAAAATATCAACATTTGAAATCCAGGTGATATCTGACCCTTCACTTGCATGACTTTGCCTCTTGTGCTTCACCCTCATTCCAGCCCTGGTGACATCACCCTTAAATACTTCAGGGCAGAGAGGAGGGGCCAAGGTGGTGGCTTAGCGAGGTGTGGGATTTAGTTTGTCCTCCAGAGCAGCTAGTAAATAGCCAGGAACAGTACAGAACAAATGCTGGGACCTCATCAGTGACCGGACACACAGTATATACCAGTCTGGACAAGCTGGACCAGCTGTGAGCCCACCCAGAACCGTGAGTTTCCCAAACCATTACAGCCGGCGCCCCTCCCCCACAGGCTGCTTCCCAGAGGGGAAGGGAAGAGACTTTACCAGCAGCAGGGGCTGAGTGCAATCAAGCCCCAATTGTGGAATTAATTAACAAATTCTGACTACTAAAAATATACCCTCAGCTCAGCTGAACCTCAAGTAAAAGCTGAGGTTGCTGTTTTTTGCTCTGGCACAGAGGGGACAGGGCTGATGGAAAAAGAAAAAAAGGCAAAAAAAACACAGGTTTTTTGGATTGGATAGCACATAATACGTGACAGGATCTGGGCCCTGAAGGAAAGGAGGGGGCACATAGGACCTGGAGATACACAGAGCAACATACCAACTTAAGCTCTTGATTGGCAAACCTGAGGAAAGGGGGCCCTGCTCTGAAAAGAATTTTTCTCTTTCTTTTTTGTGGCTGTGTTTCTATGGCTTGACTACTGTTTGGATATAGCTGCAAGGCTTCTCTGGCTCCAACTGCCCAAGGCATAGGCAGAATTAAGCTTGTTTGAGTGTTTGTCTGGAGCCTGTGCCTTCCCCAGGAGAGGGGTGGGGCCCAGCTCCGGTGGAATCCCTCCCTCAAGGAATTCAGACCCCAGGACCTGGAAAAGTGAAGCAATTACAGCCAGCCTACAACCTCTCCTCTGCCTCCACCAGGCCTCTAGCAGGGAGAGTCCGCTGAAGTTAAAGGTACGGCATCACCTTATGCTCGTGGGACCCACAAACTGGGCAGGAGAGGAAAAATGCAGAATCCAGAGGCTTCAGAGGAAAGACTTTCAGACTGTGGGGTCTCAGCCTCAGGGAAATCTGATGCAGGTGACTCTTTCTTTCTGACAGGAGGCCAGTTTGGTCTGGGAAAATCTGGCTGGGGTCTATAATATGTAAGTAGGCCCTCCTAAGTGGGGTGGGGTAAAAAAAAAAAGGCACCATAAAGGCAGGGCAAGAAACAAAAAAACAAGAACTGAAAAATTCTGATCTGTTAAACAAAACCTAAGCTAGAGGTCTTAGAATAAGCTGAACTGAATGTCAAAGAACAAATAGAAAACAATGTCATCCAGAAAGAAAATCCTAGGTAAAAATAGTGAAAACAATCTCCAGAATAAACTAATTAAGGTAATTAAATGCCTAGATGCCAGCAGAAAATAATGAATCATACTAGGAAAATTGAAGATATGGCCCAGTCAAAGGAACAAACCAACAATTCAAATGAGATGCAGGAGTTGAAAAAATTAATTCAGAATGTTCAAGCAGACATGGAAAACCTCATCAAAAATCAAATCAGTGACTTGAGGGAGGATGTAAAGAAGGCAAGGAATGAACAAAAAGAAGAAATTGAAAGTCTGAAAAAACAAATTGCAGAACTTATGGGACTGAAAGGCACAGTAGAAGACATAGAAAAACAATGGAAACCTACAATGTTAGATTTCATGAGGCAGAAGATAGGATTAGTGTACTGGAGGACCGGACATCTGAAATCTGATAAGCAAAAGAAAATATAGGGAAAAGAATGGAAAAATATGAGCAGTGACTCAGGGAATTGAATGACAACATGAAGCACATGAATATATGTGTTGTGGGTTTCCCAGAAGTAGAAGAGAAGGGAAAAGAAGGAGAAAAACTAATGGAGGAAATTATCACTGAAAATTTCCCAACTCTTATGAAAGACTTAAAATTACAGATCCAAGAAGTGCAGTGTACACCAAACAGAAGAGATCCAAGTAGTCATACTCCAAGACATTTACCAATCAGAATGTCAGAGGTCAAAGAGAAAGAGAGAATCTTGAAAGCAACAAGAGAAAAGCAATCCATCACATACAAGGGAAGCCCAATAAGACTTTGCATAGATATATCAGCAGAAACCATGGAGGTGAGAAGACAGTGGGATGATATATTTAAGTTACTAAAAGAGAAGAACTGCCAACCAAGAATTCTATATCCAGAAAAATTGTCTTCAAAAATTAGGGAGAAATTAAAACATTTTCAGACAAAAAATCACTGGGAGAATTTGTGACCATGAGACCAGCTCTGCAAGAAATACTAAAGGGAGCACTAGAGGAACATATGAAAAGACAGGAGAGAGAGGTGTGGAGAAGAGTATAGAAGTGAAGACTATCAGTAAAGGTAAAAAGAAGAAAAATTAGATATGACATATAAAATCCAAAAGGTAAAATGATAGAAGAAAATACTGCCCATACAGTAATAACACTAAATGTTAATGGGTTAAACTTCCCAATCAAAAGTCATACATTGGCAGAATGGATTAAAAAACAGGACCCATCTATATGCTGTCTACAGAAAATGCATCTTAGACCCAAGGATAAACAAAGGTTGAAAGTGAAAGGTTGGGAAAAGATATTCCATGCAAATAAAAATCAGAAAAGAGCAGGAATAGCTATACTAATATCCAACAAATTAGACTTCAAATGTAAAACAATTAAAAGAGACAAAGAAAGACACTATGTATTAATAAAAGGAATAATTCAACAAGAAGACAAAATAATCATAAATATTTATGCACTGAGTCAGAATGCTCCAAAATACATGAGGCAAACACTGAAAAGAGAAATAGATATATCTACCATAATAGCTGGAGACTTCAATTCCCCACTCTCATCAATGGACAGAACATCTAGACAGAGGATCAATCAAGAAACAGAGAATTTGAATAATACAATAAACTAACAAGACTTAAAAGACATTTATAGAACATTACACTCCACAACAGCAGGATACACCTTTTTCTCAAGTGTTCATAGGTCATTCTCAAGGACGGACCATATGCTGGGTCACAAAGCAAGTCTCAATAAATTTAAAAAGATTGAAATCATACAAAACACTCTCTCAGATCATAAAGGAATGAAATTGGAAATCAATAATAGGCAGAGTGCCAGAAAATGCACAGATATATGGAGGCTCAACAGCACACTCTTAAACAGCCAGTGGGTCATGGAAAAAATTACAAGAGAAATCAGTAAATATCTTGAGGCAAATGAAAAGGAAAATACAAAATATCAAAATTTATGGGATGCAGCAAAGTCAGTGTTAAGAGGGTAATTTATTGCCCTAAATGCCTATATCAAAAAAAGAAGAAAGAGCAAAAATTGAGGAATTAACTGTCCACTTGGAAGAACTAGAGAAAGAACAGCAAACTAACCACAAAGCAAGCAAAAGGGAAGAATTAACGAAGATTAGAGCACAAATAAATGAAATTGAGAACATGAAAACAATCAAGAAAATCAATGAAACCAGAATTTGGTTCTATGAGAAAATCAATAAGATTGATGGCCCCTTAGCGAGGTTAACAAAATGAAGAGAGAGGATGCAAATAAATAAAATAAAAAATGGAAAAGGAGACATAACCACTGACCCCACAGAAATAAAGGAAGGAGAGGATACTATGAACAACTTTATGCTAATAAACTCGACAATGTAGATGAAATGGACAACTTCCTAGAAAGACATGAACAACCAACATTGACTTGAGAAGAAATAGACGACCTCAACAAACCAATCACAAGTAAAGTAATTGAACCAGTCATTAAGAAGCTCCCCAAAAAGAAAAGTTCAGGACCAGATGATTTCACATGTGAATTCTACCAAACATTCAAGAAAGAATTAGTACACATCCTGGTCAAACTCTTCAAAAAAATTGAAGAGGAAGGAAAGCTACCTAATTCATTCTATGAAGCCAACATCACCCTCATACCAAAGCCACACAAAGAAATTACAAGTAAAGATAACTACAGACCAATCTCTCTTATGAATATAGATGCAAAAATTCTCAACAAAATTCTTGCAAATTGAATCCAGCAGCATATTAAAAGAATTATACACCATGACCAAGTAGGATTCATCCCAGGTATGCAAGGATGGTTCAACATAAGAAAATCAATTAATGTAATACACCATATCAACAAATCAAAGCAGAAAAACCACATGATCATCTCGGTTGATGCAGAAAAGGCATTTGACAAAATTCAACATCCTTTCCTGTTGAAAATACTTCAAAGGATAGGAATAGAAGGGAACTTTTTCAACATGATAAAGGGAATATATGAAAAACCCAGAGCTAACATCATCCTCAAAGGGGAAAAACTGAAAACTTTCCCCTAAGATCAGAAACAAGACAAGGATGTCCACTATCACCACTGTTATTCAACATTGTGTTGGAAGTTCTAGCCAGAGCAATTAGACAAGAAAAAGAAATACAAGGCATCAAAATTGGAAAGGAAGAAGTAAAACTCTCACTGTTTGCAGATGATATGATACTATATGTCAAAAACCCTGAAAAATCCACAACAAAACTACTAGAGCTAGTAAATGAGTACAGCAAAGCGGCAGGTTACAAGATCAACACTCAAAAATCTGTGGTGTTTGTATACACTAGTACGAACAATCTGAGGAGGAAATCATGAAAAAAGTTCCATTTGCAATTGAAACCAAAACAATAAAATATTTAGGAATAAATTTAACTAAAGAGACAAAAGACCTATACAGATAAAAAACTATAAGAAATTGTTAAAAGAAATCACAGAAGACCTAAATAAATGGAAGAGCATACTGTGGTCATGGATTGGAAGACTAAATATAGTTAAGATGTCAATTCTATGCAAATTGATTTATAGATTTAATGCAATCCCATTAAAATCCCAAAAACTTACTTTTCAGAAATAGAAAAATCAATAGCCAAATTTATGTGGAAGCGCAGGGTGTCCTGAATAGCTAAACATATCCTGAGAAAGAAAAATGAAGTTGGAGGTCTCACGCTACCTGACTTTAAGGCGTATTATGAAGCTACAGTGGTCAAAACAGCACGGTACTGGCATAAAGATAGATATACTGACCAATGGAATCTAATAGAGTGTTCAGATATGGACCCTCTCATCTATGGACAATTGATCTTTGATAAGTCAGTCAAGCCAACTCACCTGGGACAGAACAGTCTCTTCAATAGTGCCTAGAGAACTGGATATCCACATGTCAAAGAATGAAAGAGGATCCATATCTCACACCTTATACAAAAATGAACTCAAAATGGATCAAAAACCTAAACATTAGATCTAAGACCATAAAACTTTTAGAAGAAAATGCAGGGAAATATCTTATCAATCGTCTAATAGGAGGTGGTTTCCTAGACCTTATATCCAAAGCATGAGCAGTGAAGAAAGAAAGAAAGAAATGTGAACTCCTCAAAATTAAACACTTTTGTGCATCAAAGATCTTCATCAAGAAAGTAAAAAAACAGCCTACACAATGGGAGACAATATTTGGAAATGATATATCAGATAAAGGTCTAGTACCCAGAATATATAAAGAGATTGTTCAACTCAACAACAAAAAGACAGACAACCCAATTACAAAATGGGCAAAGGACTTGAACAGACACTTCTCAGAACAGGAAATATGAATGGCCAAAAGGCACATGAAAAGATGCTCAACTTCCCTGGATATAAGGGAAATGCAAATCAAAATCACAATGAGATATCATCTGACACCCACCAGAATGGCCATTTTCAACAAAACAGAAAACGACAAGTGCTGGAGAGGATGTGGAGAAAGAGGCACACTTATCCACTGTTGGTGGGAATGTCAAATGGTACAACCACTGTGGAAGGCAGTGTGGCAGTTCCTCAGGAAGCTAAGTATAGAATTGTTATATGGCCTGGCAATACCATTGCTAGGTAATTACTCAGAGGACATGAGGGCAAGAACACAAATGGACATTTGCACACCAATGTTTATAGCAGCATTATTTACAATTGCCAAGAGAGGGAAACAGCCAAAATGTCCATCAACAGACGAGTGGTTAAGCAAGCTGTGGTATATACATGCAATGGAATATTATACAGATGTAAGACAGAACAAAGTCATGAAGCATGTAACAACATGGATGGATCTTAAAGACGTTAATGAGTGAGATTAGCCAGAAACAAAAGGACAAATACTGTATGGTCTCACTGATAGGAACTGACATTAGCGAATGAACTTGAAAAATTTCAGTTGGTAACAGAGACCATCAGGAGACAGAAATAGGGTAGATATTGGGTAACTGGAGCTGAAGGGATACAGATTATGCAACAGGACTGATTGTAAAAATTCAGAAATGGATAGCACAATACTACCTAACTGTAATACAATAATGTTAGAACACTGAATGAAGCTGAATATGAGAATGATAGAGGTAGGAGGCCTGGGGGCAGAATGAAATCAGAAGGAAAGATAGACAACAAAGACTGAGACGGTATAATCTAAGAATGCCTAGAGTGTATAATGATAGTGACTAAATGTGCAAATTTAAAAATGTTTCTGCATGAGGAAGAACAAAGGAATTTCATTACTGCAGGGTGTTGAAAATAGATGGTAATTAATATTTAAAAACTTTAACATACGTGTGAGACAAGTGAAAAATGCTTATTTGGTACAAAATTTATATTTTCACTAGTGCATTTCCTAATGTAACTTATGTGGACAGCTTAATCATACACCATAGTACTTGGAACCTTGTGTAGGACATGAGATTTTGTAGGTTTATCCAGAGTGATGCCCTGATAAATCCTAGAGTGATTTGAACAGTGAATAGGGAAGTATTTGCAGAGTCCCCTAGGGGGAATGGTGAGAAAGGGGGAAAATTCAATTTCCCCAAGTGGAGAATTCTTGATATTCTCACAGGCAGTGGGCACAGCCAAAGCAATAGGCCGAGCCCCCAATCTTGGGGTTTGTTCATATGAAACTTAATCCTGCCAAGGATAGACTAAGCCTACTTAAAATTACACCTAAGAGTCACCCCCGAGAAAACCTCTTCTGTTGCTCAGATGTGGCCTTCTCTCTCCAGCCAACAGAACAGGCAAACTCACCGCCCTCCCCGTGTCTATGTGGGACATGACTCCCAGGAGTGTGGACCTTCCTGGCAATGTGGGACAGAAATCCTAGACTGAGCTGAGACTCAGCATCAAGGGATTGAGAAAATCTTCTCAACCAAAAGGGGGAAGAGAGAAATGAGACCTAATAGTGTCAATGGCTGAGATTCCAGAGTCGAGAGGTTATCCTGGAGGTTATTCTTACGCATTAAATAGATATCACCTGTTTAGTTAAGGTGTAATGGAGAGGCTGGAGGGAACTGCCTGAAAATGTAGAGCTGTGTTCCAGTGGTCATGTTTCTTGAAGATAATTGTAGGATGATATGGCTATCGCAGTGTGACTGTGTGGTTGTGAGAGACTTGTGTCTGATGCTCCTTTTATCTACCTTATCAACATATGAGTAAAACATATGGCAGAAGAAATAAGTAATAGGGGGAACAAATGTTAAAATAAATTTAGGAGATTGAAATACTAGTGATCAATGAAAGGGAGGGGTAAGGGGTATGGTATATATGAATTTTTTTCTGTTGTCTTTTTGTGAATTGATGCAAATGTTTGAAGAAATGATCATGATGAATATGCAACTATGTGATGATGTTGTGAATTACTGATTATATATGTAAAATGGAATGATCATATGTTAAGAATGTTTTTGTCTGTTGTTATATATTTTTTAAAAAGTTTATAGTGAAACAACAGAAATAAATATCCCCAGAGGAATGTAAGATTACAATTTAGATGCTTCAAAAACCTTGAAAATGTATAGAACAATCTTTCTCTCTTTACATACACACAGCACATACATACAATATGTAACTCATTCTTAGAAATTTAGACCTTCAACCACCATTATTCATTTTGGTAATTCAGAACTCAACAAAATGCCATTGAACGATATATTACCTGATTATGTCTCCAATGGATAATCCTAAAAAACAATTCAGTAGATGGGAGATGTGAAAGCCTGTGCTACCACAACCATCACCACCAAATTTAGGGGTATTTCAACTGGAAGAAAAGTGTGCCAGCAGGTCCTTTTCTTTTGAGCATTTCCGGCAACTTGGTGGATATAAATGCAGCAACAATAACTTGATGCATTAGGAAAGGCTGATCTTAATGCTTGAATATATTTAGGGTAATTTTTTTTTTTTACTTTTTATTTTGAAATAATTTCAAACTTATGGTACAGTTGCAAAAATACTACAAACCCATACAGAGAACTTCATATCACCCACCCAGATCCACCAACATTTTTATGTTTTGCCACTTTGCAGTATCTAGCTAGCTAGCTATCTACTCATCCATTTATCTAGCAAACTTCCATGTATGTTATTTTTCTTTCCAACCATCTATTTTATAAACCTTTGAGAGTAAGTTGTATACATCATGCTTCTTGAATACTTAATACTTCCATGTACATTTCCTAAAAGCAAAGCTATTCATTTATGTAACCACGTTAAGTGCAGTTATTAAGTTCAAAAAATTTAACATTGATGTGAAAAATGATTGCTCATAGATATTGCTGTTTATCATGGTTTGCCAAACCCCAACCAAAACCATTCCTGTCAACCCTAAAGAACACCTAGGGCTCTATCTGAGATTCTACAACAATTTCAGGCACTAAGATTACTTTCCAGAAGCCTACAACCTCCAGATGGTTCCTAAGCTAGATAAGTCCTTAAACCCAGAGGGGGCAGCCTCTCCAGAACATCAACTAGTTCCATCCTCCAATCCCATATCCTCTACAACTCTTTCCAATGTGAAAAAATTAGAATGGGCATAGCCCAAATACCTAAAGAGTGGGAGAAAGATCATATGTGACGGTGGAATTATACAGAGAAGGTCAGCCTTAACAAATGAATATGAGTGCTGAATCATTATATTGATATTTCTTTTAGTTTCCAGTGTCTTGTACAGCAACTAGAAAGAAGAACCTAAAATTGTGGAACAGTAACCCATGCCAAACTCTGAAATCTCTTCTGTAACTAATTGTGGTGTGCTTTGAAATTTATTGCTTTTTTGTATATATGTTATTTTTCACAATAAAAAGAATAAAAATAAAAAATGATTGTTCATAATAGCCAAAAAGGTCGAAGCAATCCAAATGTCCATCAATTGATGAATGGATGAATAAAATGTGGCATATCCACACAATAAAATATTATCCAATAGTAAAAAGGGATGAAACACAGATAAATGTTGTAACATGGATGGACCTTGAAAATTTAATGCTAAGAGAAACCAGATGCAAAAAACCACATATTGTATGATTCCCTTTATATGATATATCCAGAATAGAAAAATCCATACAGGTAGAAAGTAGATTAGTGGGCGGGCCATGGTGGCTCAGTGGCAGAGTTCTCATCTACCATGCCAGAGACCCAGGTTCTATTCCTGGTGCCTGCCCATGCAAAAACAAAAAAAAGAGAGAAATGGAGAGTGACTGCCAATGGGTGCATGGTTTCTTTTTATTTTTCTTTTCCTAAATTTTTATTGCAGCAACGTATATACAACATAAAATTTCTCATTTTAATGACTTTGACTTGTACATTTCATTGATATTAATTACATTCACCATATTGTGCTACCATTACCACCATCCATTGTAAAACTTTTTCATCACCCCAAAGAGAAACTTTGTACCCATTAAGCAATAACTCCCTATCCCTTCCAACCTGGCCCCTGGTAACTTGTCATCTACTCTTTCTGTTTCTATGTATTTGTTTATTCTAGGTATTTCATATAAGGGGAGTCACATGGTAATTCAATGTTAAACTTTTGAAGAAACCAACCACTGTTTTCCACAGTGGCGGCACTGTTTTCCACAGTGGCGGCACTGTTTTACATTCCTATCAACGATGTAGTAGGGTTCCTAGAGCTCCCCAATCTCACCAGCACTTGTTACCTTCTGATTTTTTTAATAATAGCCATTCTCATGAGTGTCAGTTGGTATCTCATTGAGTTGTTTTTTTTTTTAATTCTCTGAGTTTGTTTATTAGAGTTAGTACCTACAAGTGAGGCATGATAGTATTTTTCATTTTGTTTCTGACATTTCACTCAACATACTGTCCTCAAGGTTCCTTCACCTAGTTGCATGCCTCACAACTTCATTCTCTGTTGCAGCCTCTCAATAGTCAATTGTATGTATACACCTTAGTTCCCTCTTCCATTCCTCAGTCCTTGAACCCTTAGGCCACCTCCATCCACTGTGACTCACACTGCCGTCATAAACACCAATATGCAAAAGTCCATTCCTGTCCCCACTCTCAGTTCCTCCAGTCATATACCTAGTAACAGGTTGCAGGATCAGGTGGTAAACCTACCCCTAGCCTCCTGTGGAACCACCACACTGTCCACCAGAAGGGCCGCACCTCTCAGCTTTCCTACCAACAGAGAATAGGTACATCTCTTTCTCCGCATTTTCTCCAGCACTTGTATCTCTCTGTTCATTTTAAAAAAATTTTTAAACTTTTTTATTGTATAGTATAACACATATACAAAGCAAAGAAATAAAAAAGCAATAGTTTTCAAAGCACTATTCAACAAGTGGTTACAGGACAGATCCCAGAGTTTGTCATGGGCTACCATACCATCCTCTCATATATTTCCTTCTAGCTGCTCCAGAATATAGGAGGCTAGAGGGCTTAAATATTTTTTAATCATCACATTCACCTTTTTTTCTTTCCTTTTTTGTGAAGAATAACATATATACAAAAAAGCTATAAATTTCAAAGCACAGCACCACTATTAGTTGTAGAACATTTTTTGGAGTCTGACGTGGGTTACAATTCCACATTTTTAGATTTTTACTTCTAGCTGCTCTAAGATACTGAAGACTAAAAGAGATATCCATTTAATGATTCAGCATTCATATTCATTTGTTAAATCTAATCTTCTCTGTATAACTCCACCATCACCTTTGATCTTTCCATCCCTCTCTTTAGGGGTGTTCGGGCTATGGCAATTCTAAATTTTTCATATTGGAAGGGTCTGTCACTAATATGGGGTAGGGAGATGGAACTATCTGATGTTCTGGAGAGGCTGGGCTAGGTTTCAGGACTTATATGGACCAGGGGCCCATCTGGAGGTTGTAGGTTTCTGTAAAGTTGCTCTAGTGCCTGGAACCCTTGTGGAATCTTATATAATGCCCTAGGTGTTCTTTAGGATTGGCTGGGATGGTCCTGATTGGGGTTGGCAGGTTATGATAGGTAGCAAGGTCTACCTGAAGCTTGTGTAAGAGCAACCTCCAGAGTAGCCTCTCGACTCTATTTGAACTCTCTCTGCCACTGATACTTTATTAGTTACTCTTCTTTTCCCTCTTTTGGTCAGGATGTTATTGTTGATCTCATGGTGTCAGGTCTGGATTCATCCCTGGGAGTCATCTCCCACGTCACCAGGGAGACTTTCACCCCTGGATGTCATGTCCCATGTAGGGGGGAGGGCAGTGATTTCACCTGCAGAGGTGGGCTTAGAGAGACTGAGGTCACATCTGAGTAACAAAATAGGTCCTCCATAAGTAACACTTAGGCATGCCTATAGGTAGTCCAAGTTTCTCCACTACATACATAAGCTTCACAAGAGTAAGCCTCCTGATCGAGGGCATGGCTTATTGATTTGGGTGTCCCTAAAGTCTGACACAGTATCAGGGGATTCCCTGATGGTAAGGTTTAATAGTTCCATATTCTTTCTCCCTTCCCTCAGGGGACTTTGCCAATACTTTTTGATCATCTGCTTAATATACTCTAGGATGTTTCCAGGCATTACAATAATCTATACAGGATTAAAGGACCTCTTTCTTATTCTGGGCTCCCTGTGTTTCAGTTGTTCAAATGAGCTATACAGATACGTTGAATTAGATTATGCACTACAGAAAATTTCAGTTCCAGATCAAATAAACCTTTCTTCCATTGTTCTCAAAGAGTATGTGTGGTTCTAAAATATAGATACTGCTTTCTTTACCCCTATGTTCTGAATTACTTTAACCCCTACCTGTTCAGCTTTGTTCTTATCCCTAAATATCACGTTATAAATATTAAACAGCCTCTCAAAATCCAGAAAAAATAATCACCACTCCAGACTTAATGTGTCTCCTCTAAAAGCTTACAATCTAGGCCCCTGTTTTCTTATAAGCATTTTCTAAAGGTGACCGTACAGTTCTTGTTCTTTTGTTCCTGCCTTATTTTGTCTCACCAAATGTCCCACATGTTCACTCACATCGTTGCATGCCTCATGACTTTGTTCCTTTTTGTAGCAGCACAACTTTCTTTCATAAGTATATGCCATTGTTCGCCAATCTACTTCTCTGTCAGTGCATCCTTCAGCCACCTGCATTCATCGGGCATCATGTAGAGGGCCCAAAGCCCACAGCCCATCAATATTCTCAATTTTAGATAATTTCATTGATGGCAAGAGAAATAAAACCAATAAACACACCCTCACCAAATAGGAAATCTAAACCTCCTCTTAACTCTTGTTCCTCACCCCATTATTTACCTCTTCTGTTGCTATGTTAGTGATTTTGGTTTCCTTTTGAACATAGCTCGTAGCATGCAATAGCATGCTATACCCTGGACTTAAACACTCTTTGTACAAGAATCATATCTTTAAAGTAATTCTTGGGAGAACTAATTCATATTTCTAGTGTGAGTCAGTGGGACATGTAGGTCTATACAACCCCTTTCAATCTTGTTCATGTTCAATGTGGTAATCTTACTTCTAGACCCACTAGAGAATCACCTTCACTCCTATCTATTGCCTTACATTGGAGTTCAACCTCATTAGCTAATGTTCACCCATCTCTAGCTTCTATGTATCTCTAAGTCCCCTATAAGCCTCTGATTATACCTTTATGCTGGTCATAAAAGTGGACTCATACAGTATCTATCCTTTTGTGTCTGGCTAATTTTACTCAGCATTATGTCCTCAAGGCTCATCCATCTTGTCATGTGCTTCAGGACATCATCTTGTCTTCCTGCTGCATAATATTCCTTCATATATATATACCACATTTGTTGATCCACTCGTCTGTTGTTGTCCTTGTGCTTTGGGGTGCAATGACCTATATATGTCTGTTAGGTCTAATTCATTTATCAAGTTTTTTATCTTCTCTATTTCCTTGTTGATCTTCTGTCTGTTTGTTCTATCTATAGAGGAGAGTGGTGTACTGAAGTCTCCTACTATTATCGTTGAAGCATCTATCGCTCCCTCCAGTTTTTGCCAATGTCTGTATCATGTACTTTGGAGCTCCTTGATTGAGAGCATAAACATTTATGATTGTTATATCTTCTCGATGAATTGACCCTTTAATTAGTGTATAGTTTCCCTCTTTGTCTCTTATAATGTCTTTACATTTAAAGTCTATTTTGCCTGATATTAGTATAGCTACTTCTGCTTTCTTTTGGTTACAACTGGCGTGGAAGATCTTTCTCCATCCTTTCACTTTCAATCTATTTTTATCCTTGTGTCTAAGATGAGTCTCTTGTAAGTAGCATATAGCTGGATTATGTTTCTGAATCCATTCTGCCAATCTGTATCTTTTAATTGGTAAGTTTAGTCCATTATCATTCAACGTTATTACTGAAATGGCATTTCTTGAATCCACCATCTTATCTTTTTAATTTTATTTATTAGATCTATATGTTCTTTTCCCTCTTTATTTTTGTATTCTTTAAATTACCCTTAGTGGTATTCTTCAATTCTGTGCCCTCTTCCATACCTCCCTCCCCTGTCTTTTTTTCCAGCTGGCAGAATTCCTTTTAGTTTTTCTTATACGGTCAGTCTCTTGTTGACAAATTCTGTCAGGACTTCTTTACCTGTGAAAACCATAATCTCTCCCTCAGTTTTTTTTTTAATTTATTAAAAAAATTAACAACAAACAAACAAAAATATGATCTCCCTCAGTTTTGAAGGACAGTTTGGCTGGGTACAGAATTCCTGGCTGGATGTCTTTCTCTTTCAGGATCTTTAATATATCATACCACTGCCTTCTTGCCTCCAGAGTGCTAGTTGAGTAGTCTGAACTCATTCTTATTTGATTTCCCTTGTATGTAGCAGATTTTTTTTCTCTTGCCACTTTCAGGATTTTCTGCTTCTCTTCAACATTTGAAAGACTGATTAGTATGTGCCTTGGAGAAGGCCTATTTGGATTTATTCTGTTTGGATTTCTTTGGGCTTCTTTGACTTGTTTATTTCTGTCCTTTATGAGGAGAAGTTTACCCCATTATATCCTCAACTACTCTTCCTATCCCTTTACTCCTCCATTTTTCTGGGACACCAATGATTATTATATTTGCATGCTTTGTTTGCCTATCATTTCCCTGAGATCCAATTCAATTTTTTCCAAAACTTTAGCTAGACCAACAAAGAAAAAAAGAGAGAAGATGCAAATAAATAAGATCAGAAATGAGAGGACATCATTACTACTGGCCCCTCCAAAATAAAAAGGAACATAAGAGGATACTATGAAGCACTCTATGCCAATAAGTTAGACAACCTAGATGAAATGAACAAATTCCTAGAAACACACAAACAACCTACATTGACTCCATAAGAATTCGAAGACCCCAACAGACCAACTATAAGCAATGAGTAAACAAACAAAAATCAATCATCAATAACTTCACAACAAAGAAAACCCAAGGGCCAGATGGCTTCACAAGTGAATTCTACCAAGCATTCCAAGAAGAATTTATATCAATCCTGTTGAAATGCTTCTAAAATATTGAACCAAAGGAAACAGTACCTAACTCATCCTGTGAAGCCAACATCACCTTAATACCAAAGCCAGATAAAGGTACTATGAGAAAAGGATATTATAAATCAATTTCTCTTATAAATATAGATGAAAGACAGGGAATCCCCTGACACTGTGTCAAACTTTAGGGACACCTAAATCTATAGACCATGCCCTAGATCATGAAGCTTAGTCTTGTGAAGTTTATGTAGGTAGTGGTGAAGCTTAGACAACCCATATGCATGACTAAGAGTTACTTCTGGAGAGCCTCTTTTGTTGCTCAGTTGTGGCCTCAGTCTCTCTAAGCCCAACTCTGCAAGTGAAAACATTGCCCTCCCCCCTACATGGGACATGACATCCAGGGGTGAAAGTCTCCCTGGAGACGTGGGAGATGACACCCAGGGATGAATCCAAACCTGGCACTGTGGGATCAACAATTCCATTCTGACCAAAAGGGGGAAAAGAAGTATAATTAATTAAGTATCAGTGGCAGAGGGAGTTCAAATACAGTCGAGAGGCTACTCTGGAGGGAACTCTTACACAAACTTCAGGTAGACCTTGCTACCTATCATAACCTGCCAACCCCCAACCAGGACCATTCCAGCCAATCCTAAAGAATATCGAGG
Organism: Myrmecophaga tridactyla; assembly: GCA_004026745.1. NCBI lineage: Eukaryota > Metazoa > Chordata > Mammalia > Pilosa > Myrmecophagidae > Myrmecophaga > Myrmecophaga tridactyla. The sequence continues at coordinate 16,377 of PVIY010028940.1, read as the reverse complement.
ACAATATATAAGATTCTACAAGGGTTCTGTGCACTAGAGTAACTTCCCAGAAACCTACAACCTCCAGATGGGTCCCTGGTCCATATAAGTCCTGAAACCTAGCCCAGCCTCTCCAGAACATCAGACAGTTCCATCTCCCTACCCTATATTAGTGATTGACCCTTCCAATATCAAAAATGTAGAATTGCCATAGCCTGAACACCCCTAAAGAGAGGGATGGAAAGATCAAAGTTGATGGTGGTGTTATACATAGAAGATTAGATTTTACAAATGAATATGAGTGCTGAATCATTAAATTGATATCTCTTTAGTCTCCTGTATTTTAGAGCAGCTACAAGTAAAAACCTAAAATTGTGGAATTGTAACCCATGTCAAACTCTGAAATATTTTCTACAACTAATTGTGTGCTGTGCTTTGAAATTTATAGCTTTTTTGTATACATGCTATTCTTCACAAAAAAAGAGTAGGAAAAAATGACCATTGTGATGATAAAAAAATATTTAAGCCCTCTAGCCTCCTATATTTTAGAGTAGCTAGAAGGACAAATATGAAAGGATCATATGGCAGCTCATGACAAACTCTGGGATCTGTCCTGTAACTACTTGTTGAAGAGTTCTTTGAAAAGTATTGCTTTTTTAATTCTTTGCTTTGTATATATGTTATATTATTCAATAAAAATCATTAAAAATAAAAAATATATATATAGATGAAAGAATCCTCAACAAAATACTTGTAAATTGAATCCAACATCACATGAAAATAATTATACAACATGATCAAGTGGGTTTTATCCCAGGTGTGCAAGGATGGTTCAAATAAGAAAATCAATTAATGTAATACATCATATTACCAAAATGAAGGGGAAAAAACCACATGATCAACTTGATTGATGCAGAGAAGGTATTTGATAACATCCAGAATCCTTTCTTGATAATGACACTTTGAAATATAGAAATAGAGGAATACTTCCTCAACATGATAGGCATAGATGACAAACCCACAGCTAACATCATAGTAGTGCAAGAGACCCAAAACTTTCCCTCTAAGATCTAGAACAAGACAAATATGCCTACTGTCACCACTGTTATTTAACATTGTGCTGAAAGTTTTGGGCAGAGTAGTTAGGCCAGAAAAAGAAACAAAATGCATTATAATTGGAAAGGAAGAAAACAAAACTTTCACTATTTGCAGGTGACATAATCCCATATTTAGAAAGTCCAGAAAATTACAAAGATAGTAGATCTAATAAATGAGTTCAACCAAGTGTCCAGATACATGATCAACAGGCAAAAAATCAATAGTGTTTTTATACATTTGTATTGAGCAATCTGAGGAGGAAATCAAGGAAAAATTCCATTGACAATAGCAATTAAGAGAATCAGATAACTAGCAATAAATTTAACCAAGGATGTAAAGGACTTGTACACAGAAAACTACAAAAGATTGCTAATTTGGACAGTGAATAAAGATGTAATTTGTATAGTGAATAAAGATGTATTTGAAAAGTTCCTTTGGGGGGAATGGGGAGAAAGGAGGAAATATTCAACTTCCTCATTTGGAGAATTTCTGATACCTTCACAAGCAATGGAGACAATCAAATCAATAGGCTGAGCCCTCAATCTTGGGGTTTGCCCCTATGAAACTTATTCATGAAGGGATAGGCTGAACCTACTTAAAATTAGGCCTGTCACCCCCAGAGAATCTCTTTCATTGCTCAGATGTGGCCTCTCTCTCAAAGCAAGTGAACTCACTGCCCTCCCCCTCTATGTGGGACGTGATTCCCAGGGGTATAAACATTCTTGACAACATGGGACAGAAATCCAGAGTGAGATGGTACTTGGCATCAAGGGAATGAGAAAGACTTCTTGACCAAAAAGGGGAAGAGAGAAAAGAGAAAAAATAAAGTGTCAGTGGTTGAGAGATTTCAAACACAGTCTAGATGTTATCCTGGAGGTTATTCTTATGCATTGTATAGATATCCCCTTTTTAGTTTATGGTATAGTGGAGTGGCTAGAGGGAAGTCCTGAAACTGTAGAGCTATGTTCCAGTAGCCTTGATTCTTGAAGAAGACTGTATAACTATTATGTTTTTACAATGTGATTGTGAAAACCTTGTGTCTGATGCTTCTTTTATCTAGGGTATGGACAGGTGATTTAAAAATATGGATAGAAATAAATAAATAGTAGGGGGAACAAAAGTTAAAATAAGTTGGGTAGATGGAAATACTAGTGTTCAATGAGATGAAGGGGTAAGGGTTATGGTATGTATGGGTTTTTTCTTTGTTCTTTTTCTTTCTTTTGCTGGAGACATGCAAATGTTAAAAAAAAAAGATCATGGTTATGAATACACAACTATGTGATGATATTGTGAGCCATTTATTGTGTACCATGTCAAGAACATTTGCATGTTTGTTGTTTTATTAATAAAAATATTTTAAAAATATTTTTGGAGAAGTTGTAGGTTTACAAAACAAATATGCATAAAATACAGATTTCCATACACTACCCCATCACCAACACCTGACATTGGTATGGAACATTTGTTACAATTGATGATAGCATTTTTTAATAATTGTACTTTTTTTAACAGTAGTTACCTTCATTACCATTAATGAAAGATTATTAAAATTGTACTATTATCCACCAACCATAATTAACATTAGGTGTATTTTTCCCATATCCTACCCTATAGGCAACATGTTGTATTGATATTGTACATTTGTTATAACTCACGAAAGAACATTCTTATACTTGTGTTGTTAACTATAGTCCATTGTCTTCAATAGGATTCACTGTGTTGTGTGATCCTATGTGTTCACTTTTAATTTTTATTCTAGTAATACATGCATCCTAAAGTCTCCCCTTCTAACAATATTCACCTGCATAGTCAGTGCTATTGATTATACTCACAATGTGCTATCATCACCACCATCCATTTCCACACCTTTACCATCAACCTAAATAGAAGTTCTCTACAAGTTAAGCATCAACTTCTAATTCTTTAACTTCAATGAATCTCCTGGTAAACTATATTCTAGATTTGAACTCTCTGAGTTTGCTTATATTATTTAGTTCACAGCAGTGAAAACATACAATATTCGTCCTTTTGTGTCTGGCTTATCTCACTCAAAATAATGTCCTCAAGGTTCATCCATGTTGTCACATGCATAAGGACTTTATTCTTTCTTACAGCTGAATAATATTCTTTCATATGTATATACCACATTGTGTTTATCCATTCATCAATTGATGGATACCTGAGTTGCTTTCATTTTCTGGCTATTGTGATCAATGCCACTATGAACATTGGTGTGCAAATATCGGTTCGAGATCATGCTTTCAATTCTTCAGGGTGTATATCTGTAGCAGGATTGCTGGCTCATATGGTAATTCTATACAAAGGTTTCTCAGCAACTGACAAACTGTCTTCCACAATAGATCCACCATCTTTTATTCCCACCAGCAATGAAAGAGTGCTCTTATTTCTCCACATCCTCTCCAACACTTCTAGTTTTTTTCAATAGTGGCTATTTTAGTGGGTGTGGAATGATATCTCATTGTGGTTTTTATTTGCATTTCCCTAATAGTTAGTGATGTGGAGCATCAAAAGCTTTTTAGCCATTTGTATTTCTTATTTGGAGAAATGTCTATTCAAGTATTTTGCCCATTTATTAATTGGGTTGTTTGTATTTTTATTGTTGACTTGTATGTTTTCTTTTATATTCTGGATATTAAACCCTTATCAGATATGTGGTTTCCAAATATTTTCTCCCATTGAGTAGTTTGTCCTTTCACTTTCATGACAAAGTTTTTGATGCACAAATTTTTTAATTTTGAAGAAGTCCTATTTATATATTTTTCTTTCATTGCTTGTGCTTTGGATGTATAGTCCAAGAAACCATTGCTTACCACAAGATCTTGAAGATGCTTCCCTACATTTTCTTCTTAACGTTTTATAGTCCTGGCTCTTATACTTAGGTCTTTGGTTCATTTTGAGTTAAATTTTGTATATGGCATAAGATAGGGGTCCTGTTTCATTTTTTGCAGATGTATATCCACTTCTCCCAACATCACAGTGAGGGAAATTGGCAGCCTTGTCAAAAGGTGTGAGGGTCTATTTCTGAACTCTCAGTTTGATTCTATCGGTGAATATAGCTATCCTTATGCAAGTGCCATGCTGTTTGATCACTCTAGCTTTGTAATATGCTTTAAAGTAAGAAAGTGTAAATCCTCAGAATTTTTTGTATTATAGTTAGTCCATATCGTTGAGGCATGATAATATTTGTCTTCTTGTTTCTGACATTTCATTCAACATACAGCTCTTAAGGTTCATTTATCTAGTTGCATGCCTCACAATTCATTCCTTCTTGTGGCCCCTCAGTAGTCCACTGTATGTATACACCATAGTTCTCCCTTCCATTCTTCAGTCATTGTACCCTTAGACCACCTCCATTCATTGTGGATCACGAACACTGTTGCCAGAAACACCAGTGTGCAAATGTCCATGCATAGGCGGCACGACGGTGGGTCTGTGGCAGAATTCTCGCCTGCCATGCGGGAGACCCGGTTCGATTCCCTGTGCCTGCCCATGTTAAAAAAAAAAAAAAGTCCATTCGAGTCCCCACACTCAGTTCCTCCAGTTATACACTGAGCAACAGGGTTTCAGGGTCTTATGGTAAACCCCACCCTTAGCCTCTTGTGGAATCACCACTCTGCTCTCCAAGGGGCTAGACCTGTCATTTCCCTACCGACAGCGAATAAGTACATCTCTCTCTCTGGATTCTCTCTGACACTTGTTTCTCCCCGTTCATTTTAAACAGTTTTATTCATATGTCATAGAATCTAGCCTAATTGTATAGACATGCCTTCGCCACTATACTCTATCTGAAGACATTTCCTTTTCTTCCATACAGAATCCATACCCCTTTCCCAATCCCCCCACCTGTTGACATTCAGTTTTGGCATAAGGCCTTTGTTACTGATGACACTAGACCTTAGTTTACTTTTTCCCGTGTACTATTTTCAACACCCTACAATACTGACATTGATTTGTTCTCCCTCATGCAAAAATATTTTTAAATTTGTATATTTAGTCACCATCACTATACACTCTAGGCTTTCCTACATTGTACCTTGTCAGTCTTTATCTTCTATCTTTCCTTCTGGTTTCATATGTGCCCCCCAGCCCTTCTCCCTCTATCATACTCACATTCGGCTTCATTCAGCATCCTTATGCTATTGTGCTATAACCAGGTAGTATGGTGCTATCCATTTCTGAATTTTTACAATCAGTCCTGTTGCACAATCTATATCCCTTCAGCTCCAATTACCCAATATCTACCCTATTTCTATCTCCTGATGGTCTCTGTTCTTAACTGAAATTCTCCAAGTTCATTCACTAAAGTTAGTTCATTTCAGTGAGACCATACAGTATTTGTCCTTTTATTTCTGGCTAATCTCACTCAGCATAATGTCCTTAAGGTCCATCCATGTTGTTACATACTTTATAACCTTATTCTGTCTTACAGCTGCATAATATTCCATCATATGTATATACCACAGCTTGTTTAGCCACTTGTGTGTTGATGGACATTTGGGCTGTTTCATCTCTTTGCCATTGTAAATAACACAGCTATAAACATTGGTGTGCAAATGTCCATTTGTGCCCTTGCCCTCATGTCCTCTGAGTAGATACCTAGCAATGGAATTGCTGGATCATATGACAATTCTATACTTAGCTTCCTGAGGAACCACCAAACTGCCTTCCATAGCAGTTGTACGATTTTACATTCCCACCACGGTGGATAAGTGTGCCTCTCTCTCCACATCCTCTCTAGCACTTATCATTTTCAGGTTTTTTTTTTTGATGATGGTCATTCTGGTGGGTGTCAGATGATATCTCATTGTGGTTTTGACTTGCATTTTCCTAATAGCCAGTGAAGTTAAGCATCTTTTCATGTGCCTTTTAGCCATTTGTGTTTCCTGTTCTGAGAAGTGTCTGTTTATGTCTTTTGCCCACTTTTTAATTGGGTTGTTTGTCTTTTTTGTTGTTGAGTTGAAGAATCTCTTTATATTATTTGGCTACTAAATGCTTATCTGATATGTGGTTTCCAAATATTGTCTCTCATTGCATAGGCTGCCTTTTTACTTCCTTGACAAAGTTCTCTGATGCACAAAAGTGTTTAATTTTGAGGATTTCCCATGTATCTATTTCTTTCTTCAATGCTCATACTTTGGGTGTAAAATCTAGGAAACCATCTCCTATTACAAGTTTTATAAGATATTTCCCTACATTTCCTTCTAAAAGTGTTACAGTCTTAGCTCGAATGTTAGGCCTTTGATCCATTTTAAGTTAATTTTTGTATAAGGTGTGAGATATGGATCCTCTTCCATTCTTTTGCAAATGGATATCCAGTTCTCCAAGCACCATTTATTGAAGAGGCTGCTCTGTCCCAGGTGAGTTGGCTTGACTGCCTTATTCAAGATTAATTGTCCATAGGTGAGAGGGTCTATAACTGAACACTCTATTCAATTCCTTTGGTCAGTATATCTATCCTTATGCCAGTACCATGCTGTTTTAACCACTATAGCTTTGTTTTTTAACATACAATTTCTCTAATAATATATATATTTTAAAACTACCTGAACATGAAAAAAGAAAAGTAAAACCTGAGGGAATTCATTACCAGCAGTCCCACACTATAAGAAATGGTAAAGGAAATCCTTCAAGCAGAAGGGAAATAATGCCAGATGGAATCCTACACAAAGGAATGATGAGTACCAGAATTAGTAACTATATGCATAAATATAAGCTTTTTCTTATTATTTAAATCTTTTAAAAATACAATAAACTGTTTAAAACAGGGGAGACTGAGAAAGGAACAGAGAGAAGAAAAAAAGAAATATTGTGGGGTTTATTCCATACATCAAAGTAAAATGTGTGACTCACAATAGCACAATGTTGGGACAGGAGTAATAGAAGTATATTGGTAGAGGGTTCGTATATTGCATGTGAAATAGTATGCCATCATTGGATGGTAGACTGAAGTAAGTTAAAGATATATAAAATAAACCCTAACAAAGAGTAATAGGTTATCAGTCCACAAAGGAGATAATATGGTATGGTAAAAAATATTCAATAAATCCAAAAGAAGGCAGAGAAAGAGATAAAAGGGAGTGTTATTGGTTTAATTGTGTCCCCCCCCCCCAAAAAAAGAATATATGCAAGTCCTAACCCTGTTCCTGTGAATGTGACCTTATTTGAAAATAGGGTCTTTGAAGGTGTGTTTAGTTAAGATGAGGCCAAACTGGATTAGGGTAGGTCCTTATCCAATATGACTGGTTTCTTTAGAAGAAGTGAGGAATTTGGAAAAAGAGACCAACAGAGAAAAGGAGGAAAATGGTCATGTGAAGATGGAGACAGAGATTGGAGTGATGCATCTACCAGCCAAAGAATGCCAAGAATTTCCTTCAACCATCAGAGCCAAGAAGAGGCAAGGAATGATTCTCCCCTATAAGTTTCATCATGAAAATGGCCTGCCAAAACCTTGATTCTGAATATCCAGCTTCTAGAACTGTAAAATAACAAATATCCATTATTTTAAGCCACGTAGTTTTTGGTACTTTGTTATGGAAGCCCTAGGAAACTAAAATATGGAGGAAAGAAAAGATAGAATAGTAGATGGTAGAGTTAATCCCAACTATATCAATAACAACTGAGCTTCAAAATACATGAAGCAAAAATTGATAGAATTGCAGGGAAAAATAGAAAAATCCATAAAATAAGAGATTTCAGCATCCCTCTCTCAATAATTGATAGAACAAGTAAACAGAAAATCAAGTAAACAGATTATCAGTAGTGATGTGGAAGACTTGAACTAAACTGTTAACTAACTTGAATTAATTAACATTTATGGAAGACCCTAGCCAACAAATGCAGAATACTTGAATTCTTTTCAAGAGCACATGGAACATGTTACCAAGATAGCCCATATTCTGAGCCATTAAAAAAGTCTCAAGAAATTTGAAAGGATTGAAATTATATTAAGATTTTCTCAGTCCAAAATGGATTTAAATTAGAAACCAATAACAGATATCTGGATAGTCCCCAGATATTTGGAAACTAAATAATGCACTTCTAAATAACTCATGAGTTAAAGAAGAAATCAAAAGGAAAATCATAAAGTATTTAGAACTGAATAAAAATGATAACACAGCATATTAGAATTTGTGGGATGCAGCTAAAGCATTACTCAGAGGGAAATTTATAGCACCAAAATACCAATATTAGAAACGAAGGAAGGTCCAAAATCTATTACTTCAGCTTCCAACTTAAAGAACTAGAAAAATAAGAGAAAAAAGGAGACAAAGCAAACAGAAGAGACAAACTAATAAACATCAGAGTGGAAATCAGTGAAATACAAGACAGAAAAAGAATAAATAAAATCAATGAAACTGAAAGCTGGTTCTCTGAGATTACCAATAAAATTGATAATCCTCTAGGCAAACTAATCTGGAAAAATAAGAAGGTACAAATTACGAATACCAGGAATGAGAGAGATGACATCAACACAGGTTATACAGATACTGAAAAGATAATAGGGGAATATTATGAACAACTTTATGCCAATAATTCTGAAAACAAATTCCTTGAAAGACACAAAATACTAAAGCTCACTCTAGAAGGAACAGATAACCTAAATAGTCCTGTATTGATTAAAGAAATTGAATTCACAGTAAAGCACCTTCCCACACAGGAAATTCCAGGCCCAGATGACTTCCTTTGGAGCACTCTACCATATTTAAGGAAGAAGTAATACAAATTCTACCTAAATTCTTCCAGAAAATTTAATAGGAAGGAATATTTCCCAATTCATTCTAAGAGACCAGCATTACTCTGACACAAAACCAGATTATTATAAGAAAAGTACGGACAATTATCCTTCATGAACATACAAGCAAAACTTCCTAACAATATTTCAGTAAGTAGAATCCAACAATATATATAAAAGCTAATACAGCTCTTTCAGCCATTTTGGGGCCTGTGGAGGCCTGCTCAGAACAGGGCTTCTGAAATGGCAAATATGTCTGGAAAGCTGTGGTCCAAGGCCATTTTTGCTGGCTATAAGTAGGGTCTCTGGAATCAGAGGAAGCACACAGCTTTTCTTAAAATCGAAGGCATTTATGCCCTATATGAGACCGAATTCTATTTGGGTAAGAGGTGTGCTTATGTGTTGTTCTGGTTTGTTAGCTGCCAGAATGCAATATACCAAAAACGGAATGGCTTTTAAAAGGGGAATTTTTTTTTTTAATTTGCATATGGGCAGGAGGCACCAGGGATCGAACTCCAGACCTCTAGCACGGCAGGTCGGAGCTCTGCCTGCTGAGCCACGGCAGCCGCCCTTAAAAGGGGAATTTAATAAGTTGCTAGTTTACAGTTCTAAGGCCGAGAAAATGTCCCAGTTAAGACAAGTCTATAGAAATGTCCAATCAAAGGCATCCATCCAGGGAAAGATACCTTGGTTCAAGAAGGCTGATGAAATTCAGGGTTTCTCTCTCAAGTGAGAAGGCACATGGCGAACACAGTCAGGGCTTCTCTCTCAGCTGGAAGGGCACATGGCGAACACGGCGTCATCTGCTCGTTTCCTCTCCAGCTCCCTGGGAGGCATTTTTCTTCTTCATCTCCAAAACTTGCTGGCTGGTGAACTCTCTGCTTTGTGGTGCTGTGGAGTTCTCTGTTCTCTCCGAATCTCCTACTTTCTCCAAAATGTTTCCTCTTTTATAGGATTCCAGTAAAGTAATCAAGACCCACCTAGAATGTGTGGAGACACATCTCCACCTAATCCTGTTTAGCAACCACTCTTGAGTGAGTCACATCTCCAGGGAGATGATCTAATTAAAGTTTCAAACCTACAATACTGAATAGGGATTATTCTGCCTTTACAAAATGGGATTAATATTAAAACATGGCTTTTCTAGGGTACATACATCCTTTCAAACTGGCACATGTGTACAAAGCAAAAAACAGCACAGTGAATCCTAGGGGCAAACCTAACAAAACCAGAGTAATTTGGGGAAGGGTAACTCGTGTCCATGGCAGTAGCAGCATGGTTCGTGCTAAATTCTGAAGCAATCTTCCTGCTGAGGCCATTGGATACCGAATCCGTGTGATGCTGTGCCCCTCAATGATTTAAACTTACTGAAAAGTAAATAATTAAATTATGGGGAAAAAACTAAAACGGTAAGATGAAGTTGGATTTATTCCAGGAATGCAAGAAAAACCATATGATCATCTCGACAAATGCAGAAAAAGCATTTGACAAAATCCAACATCCATTGCCTATTGAAAAGAAAAACTCAGAAAACTAGAAACAGAAGGTAACAGCTCCTCAACCTCATAAAAAGCATCTAGAAAAGTACTATAGGAAGATCAACATTAATAGCGAAAGATGAAATGCTTTCTCCTTAAGACTAGAATGAGGCAAGGATGTTTAATTCAATATTAATTTTTTTTTTTACTTCTCAATTCAATTTTGTACTTAAAGTTCTAGCTAGTACAATAAGGCAGCACAAAGAAATAAAAGGCATACAGTTTGGAAATGAAGAAACAAAGCTGCTGTTATTCATAGATGACATGATCATCCATATAAAATGTCATTGGGTATCTACGTAAAATCTACAAAATTAATCAGAGTATTATCAAGATTCCAAGATATAAGGTCAATATACCAAAATTAATTGTATTTCCATATGCTAGCAAAGACCCATAGGAAATTGAAATAAGAAAATACCATTTACAATATGTTTTAGTTTGTTAACGCTGCTGGAATGATATATACCAAAAATGGAATGGTTTTTTTTTTTCAAAGTGTGTTTATTTAGGGAAAAACAGATTATAGAAAAATACTTGAAATAGTTTGTCAATGAAGCAACAGATTCTAACAATAATCCACATCTTACATTTTAAGTGTGTACTTTCATAATTTAAACAAATTAAAAATTTGTTTTAAACAAATTCTATTTAAGAGCTATTCAATATACTTGATCAATTTAACTTTCCATGAAAACCAAATAAAAGTCCCATATGAATGATTTACACTTTTCTCTGATTGTTCCAAATGTACATACAAGTACAAGAGGGAGGGGTAAGGGGTATGGGATTTATGAGTTTTTTCTTTTTTCCTCTTGACCACTAGGGTTTCAATTTATCCAATCTTTTTAAGTCTCATACCTCCCATCATTTATTTATTTTTTGTCCTTATGGTTTTACTCATCTGTCCATACCCTACATAGAAGGAGCATCTGACACAAGGTTTTTTTTTTTAATTTATTTATTAATTAAAAAAAATTTAACAAACGAACTAAGACATTAACATATATAATCAGTAATTCACAATATCATCACTTAGTTGCATATTCATCATTTCTTAGAACATTTGCATCAATTCAGAAAAAGAAATAAAAAGACGACAGGAAAAGAAATAAAATGATAACAGAAAAAAAAAAGTTTATACATACCATACCTCTTACCCTTTGCTTTCATTGATCACTAGCATTTCAAACTAAATTCATTTTAACATTTGTTCCCCCATTATTTATTTTTATTCCATATGTTCTACTTGTCTCTTGACAAGGTAGATAAAAGGAGCATCAGACACAAGGTTTTCACAATCACACAGTCACATTGTGAAAGCTATATCATTATTCAATCATCCTCAAGAAACATGGCTACTGGAACACAGCTCTACAGTTTCAGGCACTTCCCTCCAGCCTCTCCATTACATCTTTTTTTTTTTTTTTTTTTTTTTTTTTTTTTTTTTTTTTTTTTTTATTCTTTACATGTTTATTTTTGTATCTTCATTCCATTGTAATATATTTGAGTCTCCATATAATATCTGAGTTTCATAGATAAATCCCATTAATTTAGGTAAATATCCTTCACATACTTCTAGACTTCAGGAACCTCAGAAATCTCTTAAATTCTGCCTCTAAACTATAACAATTTGTAGGTTAGAGCAAGTGTGAGACTTTTTTTATTTACATCTGTTCAGTTTATATATATGTGAATATCATTTTAATGGCTTGACTTCTGTTTCCAATATGAAAACCAAAGTTAAAAATCCATGTAGGTAAATTCAACTTTACTGTATTGGGGGTAAAAGAGACTTAATATAAATTCAGTGAAGTTGAACAGCATGAACTAATGAAAACTGTCCAGGGTGCTACTATAAGTAGCTTTTATTTTCCTGAAATATTGATGCGCTGTAACAATATCAAATTTTCTTAATATATGTGAGATCATCCCGTTCTGTCTGAACCTATTAAATACCTTCCAAAAGTTTCTTAATTCAGTCCGAAAAATTCTGGGAGCCATGAACACTTCCTGTTCAGAAACGTGGCCTTTATGAAAGCTCCCAGGAAACTTCAGAAAAAAAAAACAACTTAAAAGTTGATCGCCTTGCCAAATGATGCAGCCAGGTTTGCTTCTCTAAAAGCTTCTGATAAAGTCGGATGTGCATGACAGACTCTAGCTATATCTTCACAGGATGCTCCATATTCCAAAGCAAGAGCAGCTTCATTTACCATTTCTCCAGCACCTGGTCCTAGAATATGTGCTCCTAATACTCTGTCTGTGGATTTCTGCCCAAGAATCTTCACCAGGCCATCTGTGTCAGCATTTGTCTTAGCTCTGCTATTAGCAGCAAATGGAAATTTCCCAACTTTGTACTCAATACCCTCTTCTTTCAACTGCTCTTCTGATTTGCCAACCCAAGCAACTTCAGGATGTGTGTAAATCACTGATGGCACGCAATTGTAGTCAATGTGCACAGCACCACCAGCCATTCCTTCAACACAGATAATGCCTTCATCCTCTGCTTTGTGAGCCAGCATTGGACCAGCAACCACATCACCAATAGCATAGATATTAGGAATTTTTGTTTGGAATCTGGAATTGACTGGAATTCTACCTCTGGGATCTAGTTCAATGCCAAGTTCCTCTAGTCCTAAATTCTGAGTAAAGGGTCGTCGGCCAATGCACACCAAGAGTACATCACAAGTGAGAACTTCAGCTTTACCACCAGAAGCAGCTTCAATTGAAACATCAATATTTCCATCTGACTTCTTGGTAGCACCAGTAACCTTTGTATTCAATTTAAATTTAAATCCCTGTTTTTGAAGGACACGCTGAAAGTTTTTAGATATCTCCATATCAATTCCAACTCCACCAACATGACCCAAAAACTGAACTGCTGTCACATCTGCACCAAGTCTTTGCCAAACTGAACCCAATTCTACACCTATTACTCCCGCACCAATCACAATCATCTTTTCTGGAACTTTTTTTAAAGATAAAGCACCTGTAGATGACACTATTGTATCTTCATCAATCGTGATTCCAGGAAAGGGAGTAACTTCTGAACCTGTAGCTATAAGAATGTTCTTTGTATCAATAACTTGAGTGCTGCCATCGGGTTTGGTAGCAGTGACCTGAGTTTTGCCAGTTATCTTTCCGTATCCATTTACATGAACAACCTTATTCTGTTTGAACAAGTGGGCAATTCCACCTGTTAGAGCTTTTACTGCAGTACTCTTCTGCTCCATCATCTTCTCTAAATTCAAGCGAACTTCAGGCACTTCAATTCCCCTAGATGCAAAATCTTTTCCATGAGCCATATGGTAATAATGAGAGTTATTCAATAAAGCCTTAGAAGGAATACAACCAACATTCAAGCACGTTCCACCAAGGGTTTCATTTTTCTCAATGCAGACTGTCTTGAAGCCTAACTGGGCAGCTTTAATAGCAGCAACATATCCTCCAGGACCAGAACCTATCACTGTTACATCAGCATCAACACTCACAGTTTTAAAACCTGCAAGTTTAAATCAAGATTATCAGCAAGGTCATGCTTTCTCCCAGAGTTGACAGCGTTCTACTGAAGGCAGTCCCCACCATATGATGATTTCACTCTCCTCTGTGGCTTCTTCTGAGTTCAGACTTTTATCAGTCTGGCTTCTGGAATCTCCTGCCTCTCCATTACATCTTGAATAACAAGGTGATATCTACTTAATGTGTAAGAATAACATCCAGGATAACCTCTCAACTCGGTTTGGAATCTCTCAGCCATGGACACTTTGTTTTGTCTCATTTCACTCTTCCCCCTTTTGGTCGAGAAGGTTTTCTCAATCCCTTGATGCTAACTCTCAGCTCATTCTAGGGTTTTCTCAATCCCTTTATGCTGAGTCTCAGCTCATTCTAGGATCTCTGTCCCACGTTGCCAGGAAGGTCCATACCCCTGGGAGTCATGTCCCACGTAGACAGGGGTAGGGTGGTGAGTTTGCTTGTTGTGTTAGCTGGAGAGAGAGGCCACATCTGAGCAACAAAAGAGGCTCTCTTGGGGGTGACTCTTAGGCCTAAATTTTAAGTAGGCTTAGCTTATCCTTTGTGGGGTTAAGTTTCATAGCCACACAAGGTTTTCACAACCACATAGTCACATTGTAAAAGCTATACTGTTATACAATCATCTTCAAGAATCAACGCTACTCCATGTTTCTTGAGGATGATTGTATAATGATATAGCTTTCACAATGTGACTATGTGATTGTGAAAACCTTGTGTCTGATGCTCTTTTTATCTACCTTATCAACAGATAAGTAAAACATATGGAATAAAAATAAATAATGGGGGAACAAATGTTAAAATAAAGTTAGATTGAAATGCTAGTGATCAATGAAAGGGAGAGGTAAGGGGTATGGTATGTATGAATTTTTTTCTGTTGTCTTTTTATTTCTTTTTCTGACTTGATGAAAATGTTCTAAGAAATGATCATGATCATGAATATGCAAAATAAATAAATAAATGGAGGGGGGGCCACGGTGGCCCAGCAGGTAGAGTGCTGGCCTGCCTTGATTCCTGGTGTCTGCCCATGCAAAAAAAAATAATAATAATAAATAAATAAAATAAATGGAGAACTTGGTTGTGAAAAGGTGGGAAGAATGAGGACGGAAATTCCACAATCTCCACAAAGTCAGTCTTTACAAACTGGAAATGAGGCATGGATTTATACCCAACACAATTCTGTCTGAACATGCAACATACCTGCCCCTGCACCCACCATCACGTCACCAGTGATGCCATTGTCTATAATGTAAATATCTTAGATATTTGATATTGTCATTTGTATATTCTATGACGTGTTTTGTTTTTCCAATTTGATTTTTAAACATAAGGTAGTCAACGATGACTCTTTGAAAAATTTATGGACACAGCCCCAGCATTACATCCAGGTGGATTTGAAATCAATATTATTAATAAAGATTGTGGTGGTTTTAAAGATAAAAAAAAAGAATCAAGGCTCCTGAGAATAAAAAGGTATTTACAAAGTCCTCTTTGGGGAATGGTGAGAAAGGGGGAAAATTCAACTTCCCCAAGTTGAATTCTTGATATTCTCACAAGCAGTGGGGACAACCAAAGCTATAGGCTGAGCCCCCAGTCTTGGGGGTTGTTCATAAGAAACTTAACCCTGCAAAGGATAGGTCAAGACTACTTAAAATTAGGCCTAAGAGTCACCCCCCAAGAGAACCTCTTTTGTCGCTCAGATGTGGCCTCTCTCGCCAGCCAACACAACAAGCAAACTCACCACCCTCCCCCTGTCTATGTGGGACATGACTCCCAGGGGTGTGGACCTTCCTGGCAATGTGGGACAGAAATCCTAGAATAAGCTGAGACTCAGCATCAAGGGATTGAGAAAAACTTCTCGACCAAAAGAGGGAAGAGTGAAATGAGACAAAATAAAGTGTCAGTGGCTGAGAGATTCCAAATAGAGTTGAGAGGTTATCCTGGAGGTTACTCTTATCCATTAAATAGATATCACTTTGTTAGACAAGATGTAATGGAGAGGCTGGAGGGAAGTGCCTGAAAATGTAGAGCTGTGTTCAGTAGCCATGTTTCTTGAAGATGATTGTATAATGATATAGCATTCACAATGTTACTGTGTGATTGTGAAAACCTTGTGTCTGATGCTCCTTTTATCTTCTTTATCAACAGATTAGTAAAACATATGGAATAAAAATAAATAATAGAGGGAACAAATGTTAAAATAAATTTAGATTGAAATGCTAGTGATCAATGAAAGGGAGGGGTAAGGGGTATGGTATGTATGAATTTTTTTCTGTTTTCTTTTTATTTCTTTTTCTGAATTGATGCAAATGTTCTAAGAAATGATCATGATGATGAATATGCAACTATGTGATGATATTGTGAATTATTGTTTATATATGTAGAATGGAATGATCATAAGTTAAGAATGTTTGCATTTGTTTGTTGTTATATGTTTTTAAAAAATGAAAAATGAAAAATATATATACATATAAAAAAAAA
>PVIY010028939.1:0-32558 GCA_004026745.1 Myrmecophaga tridactyla | reverse complement strand
CATTTGATTGTAAGCTTATTATATAAAGCTAAAATACTTTCATAATTCGCTTTATTTATTTTGAGATGTGCTTAGAGGCCATGGTTTTGTTCAGTGATAAATATTGTAATTGGGTTAATGGTATAATTATAAGGATGACATATTTAAGGACAGCATTTATAGACAAAACAGAGAAAGAGGACTCAGCAAGAGTTTTTACTAAAAGAAGGCTAATGCATGAGAAAGTGGAACATTTGATATGTTACTGATGAGCAACATTCAGCAAAGAAATCCAAAAATTCAACATAAAGGTGTTTTTTTTTCCAGAATATCAGGCAAGTTACAGTAATTTTGTTATAAATGCAAATCAGAGATGAGTTTGCAAAAGACTCGATTACGTCTTAATGACTTCTTAAGACTTTGTTTCGTGCTGTTATAATTTTTTTTACTGTACAGTCTTTAACAGCAATAACATGCCCTGTCTCTTTCTATGTGCATGAACTGGCCTGCTTGGAAAGATAGTAAATGCTGTGTTTTTTTTAATTAGACCAATATAGGAGTATTGCAAACTACCTGTATTTGCAAATAATCCCTTTGCAAATAATTAGTCTTTTCCAAATATGAATGGAAGATGGGGTGAGTGAACTTCAAGATCTAACAGGACATCTCCATCTCCACAGTACTGTTTACTATTGAACAAAATACAATGAGAGAACATCCTTTTCTTTATTCAATGGGTTTGGGAGTTGAAGCTGCTCAGAACCGGACTTCATAGGACAGCATATATATATAAATATTTTTATTGAGAAATCTTCACACACATACATTCCATACATGGTGTACAATCAATGGCTCACAATATCATCACATAAGGACAGCATATTTTGAAGCCACTTTATGGCATGGGCTCTTGCATATTATAGTACAGCACCTTTTCTTATTGTCGTTGTTGTTATGCCATTTCTCCAAAGTTGGGTTTTCTTAGAAACCCATGAAGCTTCAGTTTCAGGGTCTTCACTTGCAGAGGCCCCTTTGAAAGCCCTGGGAAAGATTCCAGCAGTGTTCTTATGGTCTCAGGTTTTGGCAAAATTTGCAAAAGATATTTTAACTGCAATTGATTTTAGAGCACTCTTTTTGCTGACCTTCCTTATTTTGTACTTTCCCTACTATCAAGCAGCACTGGAGTGGGTATGGGCATATTTTGGACCCGGTTCAAAAAAAGTTGCAATGTAGATTTTGTTTGGATTTAGTGGGGCATGTGTATATGGCTTGTGGTCACTTTTGTGTATGGTTAAGTATTGCTAGCCGTCCTGGTAGGGAAAGGACATCCAGGAATATTCTTCCTGTCTTTGAACTAAGTCACAAGGCCTGAAATATTCATATAAATGTGCCCCATGGTGCCCAGCACCTGAAGTATGTGGGTAGTAGAGGAGAAACAGAGCCAGAAACTATTTTATAGAACTTCTTAGACATATATAAATATATTAACTATGCTAGAGGAAAGTCTGCAGTATCTTTCTATCATCTCTTTAGAAAATATTAGAGAAACCATTATCATGTAAAGAGGTGATTCTAGACTCTGCAGCCAAAAATGTGGGAGCAAAACGTTTTAGGGTATGTCAGTTAATTAGTAAAATCACTGTTATTTTTCTGGATTTTGAGATGGTTGCAGTATTTGTCACTCAGATTTGTTATTTGTAGTGATTTCTTTTTTTCCATTCTATGTAAACAATCACTTCTGTATCTAATTTATTGTTTACAATTTTGATTCTTTTTCTTAAAGGAAGTCCTCCAAATTGAATAGCCTTCAAACTTCTCAAACACCAAGGATATCTGCCTGTATTACTTATTCCAAAAAAGATTCAAAATGTCATAACTGCCACAATAATAATGATATTTTTTGTTAACCTCCTCCTTCTTAATAAATGAAAGAAAATATAATATCAAGGAAAGATAGAAGGAAGAAAAGAAAAGAAAGGGGAAAGAAATAAGGGAGAAAAGGACATCACTCTTGCAAGGTGGCTCAGTAGGATGAAATGAATCAAACTTTGGAGTCACACAGACAAACAAACCTGGAGCTAAAATCTTACTGCCATCACTTATGCGCAGTATACCAAATCTCTCACCTCTTTGAACCTGTTATCTCATCCATAAAATAGGTATCTTGTAAGGTTATTATCAGGGTTAAATGACAACATCTGTAAAGCACCCTGCAAAACACATGACATATATAAGATATTAAATAAAAATGAAAACTTCCTTAGTTTTGAATGCCTAATCAAAATAGTATTTCATGAAATAGCTTTACTAATACTCTGTCTTTTTAGGATAAGCAGGAAAGAAATAATCCCAGCAAATTATGAATGGTACAGCATATGTGGGAAGTACATTTCTTTTCCTATTAAGGCATAGGAAGAGAACTGCATGACTGTGCGCATAATGTGTGAAAAGATGTCCTCTTCTATCTGAACTAAAATTAGCAAATAAAACTAAGAACTGGAAAGGGATATCAAATTGAGGAATCTGGATAAAAAGCTACACTGTAGTTCATACACACTCAAAAAAGATTTTGCATGGAGTAAATATGCTTACTTCAAAGACAAAGCCACAGTTTTAATATCCACACATTTACTAGCTCCTGTGTTTCAAAGGCATTGGAACACACAGGAAAGGGAAGTTGAAGTAGATGAGAGGATGACAGGTAGCTCAGAAGCTAACCCAAGGTCCAGGCATCTCCCACACATATCTGACACCTCCCAGCTGCGATGATGCAGACAGGGAGATGAAACACTTTCAGAAGGGACCCTAATGAGCCGCCAGTTGGCAGCATTAACTCCGAAAAATAGTTGAAGGTAAAAGAGGTATGGTATTGAGGTGTGTGTGGGGCGGGGAACCACAGTGGTTAAAATGCCACAAAACAACCTGAAATTTCTCAGCGTGTTTTTCCATCAATGACTAAGCACATTGAGTTATCTGTCCTTATTTTGGAGGCAGTTATAAAACCTATAAGACTAGGGTTAGAAACAGTTCAGTGGTCCATCAGGCTCAGAAAAGCTAGTCACGGGTGCGTAAGTTTTTCACCTGAGGTGTTGGCTGGATATAGCTGTATTTCCTTTTCTTGCCGGAAGATTACAGGCTGCTTGAATCTCCAAAGACATTTGATTCTATCTTCATTGGTACTAGAATCCAGACCAGCATGTTCAGACTGTGAAGTTTTCACCATTAACCAAATAAAACAGATGAATTCTACTGGTCCACGTGTGCCCTCTTTGTTTTTCCTATCAGTCCATCTTCTCTATTCTTACCCACTGAACTAGAATCTCAGGACTGGTAGCACCCTGAGAAGTCATTGAGTCTTCTCTTTTATGATGCAGACACCATCTAACATCCCCAGCAGAGGGGTCACACACACCTGCCCTTTGCAAAAGGTGGTCCATTTCTTTAGCTCTCATTTTTAGAGTGCATCCTTATTATTGAATCATAACCTCTCCTTGCAATTGTACTCGTTAGCCATGGTTACTTCCTCTGGAACCCCTCAAAGGCAGTCCCATCTTTTCTCTATGAATCAACCTTTGTGGTTCTTACAGGAAAAAAAATCCCACACATACACAAAAACAATCCCACCTTAAGTCTCTTCCTCGCAGAACCTAACGCACAGGACAGGACGGTTTTGCTACATGTGTCTCAGGATAGCATTCCTTACCCTCCATCCATTCATTCCACAAACTTGTATTCAGTGTCTACCACCTGATAGGCACATTGTTAGTCATCTGGGACATGTTGGGGCTCAGCCCCACAAATACATAAACATTTGCTGCTGGAATAAATATAGCAAAGGAGAGCTACAAGGTGCCTTCCAACCATACAATGGGAGAATGGGAGATGGGACCAAGGGGGGTTATTAATAAAAGGCTGCCTTAAGGCGTTGCCATGAATTTTGATCTGAAGGAAGAGTATTATCTGTTAAATGGGGGCGGGGCTTCGGGAGGAAGGGTTGTCGTGGTGAGGGGACAATTGCAAAAAAGGCCAAGCTGAGGAAGTGGAATGGAAAAAGGGGGAAGCGAAATAAGAGGACTGTGGCTGGGATGCAGAGTGCAGAGGAGGCAGTGTGAGCATCCAGGTGGAGAGACACTGAAGGCTGGATCACATATGCCCTCCCTGTTAGGGCTCTTCCTCTTGACCCTAGAAGCAACTGGAAACCAACGAAAGATTATAAGCATAGGGCTGGGGGATTGTGGGGTCAGGCTTTTTTGTCTTTAGAAGACCGCACTGGCTATAGTGTAAAGAATTAAAAGGCAGAAGTGGATACAGAGAGACCAGTGAGACTAATACAGGACTTCAGGCAAGAAGGGATGATGAACTCTTAGGTTAGCATAGCAACTGTGAAAAGAGAGATAAAAGTAGACTGATTGGAGGGATATTTAGGGATAGAATTGAAAGGACATGGTGATGGATTAGATAGTGACTGAGGGAGCAGAAAATGCAAAAGATAACTCCTAAGTCTCTGCCTGAATGACGGGATGGATGGTGGTTGTGTCATCTGCTTAGATAGGGAAGACAGGTTTGGGAGAAGGGAAGTCCATGCGGGTGGGTGCTGATGACTAAAGCTCCATTAATCTTCATGCAACCTGTCAGGCATCCTATAGGCTAGGCAGAACAATGGGGGTGGATTTTTTTTTTCAGTAAATACACAGGTCCTTTTTTATTTCTTCCTTCAGATTAGAGGAGGCTGTTCTAATTAACATGATAAAATAGTTCAAATTTTAATGTCACATTTAATAATTAGAGATATTAAGGCTGAGCTTCATAGTATCATAGCAATTTAAATGTTAATGTTTCCTATATATAATTACACAAATTCCTTCAGGGGAATCTCTGCCCTTCATCTTAAATTCTACAGGGGTGGGTGGGTCACGGTGGCTCAGTGGCAAGAATTCTCGCCTGCCATGCCGGAGACCCGGGTTTGATTCCTGGTGCCTGCCCATGCAAAAAAAAGAAAAAAATTGTTAAATTCTACAGGGGTAATCTTGTTCCTTTTCTCCTGAAGGACTGAAGTTTTTTCTCTACCCAAGCACAAGGACATAGGGCTTTCCATTTTCCCCTGAGATGTCATTTGAAGCGACTATCAATAGCGTTACATGACATTTTGTCTTTGTTTTTAATTAGGGAAGTTGTGAATTTACAGAAAATTATACGAAATTACAGGGTTCCCATATACCATGTGTGGTGGTTTGAAGCTGCATGTACCCCAGAAAAACATGTTCTTAAATTTACTCCATTCCTATGGATGTAAACCCATAGAAAGTAGGACCTTTTGATGAGGTGACCTCAGTTAAAGTATGACCCACCTCAGTAGGATGGATCTTAATCCTACTACTGGAATTATTTATAAGCAGAGTGAAATTTAGACAGACAGAGAGAAAGCCACAGAGGAAACCGCCAGAAGCTGAAATCAACGGAACTGGAAAAGAAGGGAGAGGCCAGGAGATGCCATGTGCCTTGTCATGTGATGAGCTAAGGGCAAAGGATCATCAGCAGCCCCAGAACACCACAGTCTTGGGGAGAAAGCATTGCCTTGATGACAGCCTGATATGGACTTTCTTTTAGCCTCAAAACCAGGAGCGAATAAATTCCCATTGTTTAACATGACCCATGTGCCATTTTGAAAGGATTTATGTACCCTAGAAAAGCCATATTTTAATCCTAATCAGTCTTGGGAGAGCAACGGGTTCTTCTGATTGCCATTCAGTGCTATAGTTTGGGAATTTGATTAGGTTATCTCCACCGAGATGTGACTCAATCAATTGTGGGTATTGAACTTGATGAGATGGAGACGTGTCTACACCCATTCTATGTGGGTCTTGATTAGTTTAATGGAACCTATAAAAGGAGACATTTTAGAGAGAGTTCCTTTTGAGAACAAGGAGAGAGCTACAGAACCATGATAGAAGGATAAGAGAACCACAGAGCCACCAGCCAGCAACCTTTGGAGATGAAGGAAAACGCCTCTCAGGGACCTTCATGAAGCAAGAGGCCTAGAGAGAAAGCTAGCAGATGCTACCATGATCATCATGTGCCTTTCCAGCTGAGAGAGAAACACTGAATGTCACCAGCCTTCTTGAACCAAGGTATCTTTACCTGGATGCCTCAGATTGGATATTTCTATAGACTTGTTTTAATTTGGACAATTTCACAGCCTCAGAAGTGTAAACTAGCAGCTTTTTGAATTCTCCTTTTTAAAAGCCATTCCTTTTCTGGTATATTCTAGTCCAGCAGCTAGCAAACTAAAACAACCATTTCATGGCATTTGCTTGAGCAGCCAAAGAAACTAAAACACCACTCGATTATTAACACTTTGCATTGGTGTGGTACATTTGTTACACTTGACAAAAGCACAATTTTATAATTGCATCTTAACTGTAGTCCATGGTTTATCTTGGGGTTCACTGTTCGAGTTGTGCAGTTCCATGGAATTTCTTTTAAAAGTTTTATTCTGGTAACATATATACAACCTAAAACTTCCCCCTTTTAACCACATTCAATTATATAATTCTGTGGTGTTAATTACATTTCTAATGTTGTGCTACCATCATCACTATCCATCACCAAAACTTTTACATCATCCCAATGGAAACTCTGAACATTTAAGGCTTACTCCCTATTCCCTACATCAACTCCGTCCCCAGGGATCCTATCCTTTAAATTCTGACTCTAAAAATCTACTTATTCTCATTGGTTCATATCAGTGAGATCATATCTTCTGTGTCTGGCTTATTTCACCCAACATGATGTCTTCAAGATTCACATGTATAAAAGCTGCATTCCTTTTTACATATGAATAATATCCTATTGTGTGTATATACCACATTTTGTTTATCTGTTCAGTTGATGGACACTTGGATTGCTTCCATCTTTTGGTTATTGTGAATAATATCCTAGGAACATCAGTGTGAAAATAAGTGTTCAAGTCCCTGCTTTCAGTTCTTTTGGGCATATTGAAGTGGGATTGCCCAGTCATACAGTAATTCTATACTTAGCTTTTTTTCTCCACATCCTCACCAACACTTGTAATTATCTCGGGCTTTTTTGTTAATTTTAAATAGTAGCCATTTTGGTGGGTGTGAAATGGTATTTCATTGTGGTTTTGATTTGCATTTTCCTATTGGATAACGATGTTGAGCTTCTTTTCGTGTGTTTTTTGGCCATTTGTATATCTTCTTTGGAGAAATGGCTATTCAAGTCTTTTGGGTTCAAGTCTTTTTTTGGGTTGTCTTTTTGTTGTTGAGTTGAAGGATTTCTATCTATATTCTGGATATTAAATCCATATTGGATGTATGGTATGGTGGTTTGAAGCTGCATGTACCCCAGAAAAATGTGTTTTAAAGTTAAATCTATTCCTGTGGGTTTGAACTCATTCTAAGTAAGAACTTTTGATTAGGTTCTTCAGTTAAGGCATGGGCCAGCCCAATTGGGATTGGTCTTAATCCTATTATTGTGGTCATTTTATAAGCAGAATGAAACTCAAAGAGAAGAAAACCATGGAAGCAAGAAGCTGAAATTCAACAGAATCTGGAAGAGAATGAAGAGGTCAGGAGACCCTGCCATTTGTCCTGCCATGTGATAAACTAAGGACCAAAGGGTGCCAGCAGCCAGCCCCAGAATGACAGTCATCTGGAAGAAAACATTACATTGATGATGTCTGGATTTGAATTTTTCCCAGCCTTAAACCATCAGCAAACAAATTCCAGTTGTTTAACCTGCCCCATTTTATGGTTTCTTGAGCAGCCTAAGAAAATAAAAATGTGATTTCCAAACATGTTCTCCTGTTATGTTGGTTGTTGTTTTTCTTTCATGATAAAGTCCTTTGATGCACACAAGTTTTTAATTTTGATGCGATACCATTTATCTACTTTTTCCTTTCTTGCTTGTGCTTTGGGTATAAAGTCTAAGAAATCATTGTTTAACCCAAGGTCTTGAAAATGAGTCCCTGGGTTTTTGTCTAGAAGCCTGATAGTTCTGACTCTTATATGTAGGTCTCTGCTCCATTTTGAGTTGCTTTTTGTATTTGTATGAGGTAGGGTTCCACCTTCATTCTTTTGCATGGGGACATCCAGTTTTCCCAGCACTATTTGCTGAAGAGACTATTCTTACCCAATTGAGTGGTCTTTGCCTCCTTGTCAAAAATCATTTAACCACAGGGTGCATGGGTGGTTTAGTAGTAGAATGCTTGCCTACCATGCCAGAGACCCAGGTTTGATTCCTGGATCATGCACCCCCTCCAAAAAAAAAAAAAAAAAATCAGCTGACCATAAATGTGAGGGTTGACTTCTAGACTCTCAATTTTATTCCATTTGTCTATTGGTCTGTCCTTATACAAGTACGATGTTATTATGATTATTGTGTCTTTGTAATACGTTTTAAGAGTAGGAAGTGTGAGTCCTCCAACTTTCTTCTTTTTGGGGAATGGCTTTGGCTATTCAGGGACCCTTACCACTCCATGTAAATTTGGCTTTTCCATTCTCCAAAGAAGCTTGTCAGAATTTTTATTGGGATTGCATTGAATCTGTAAGTCACTATGGATCAAATTAACACCTTCACAATATTTAGTCTTCCAATGCATGAACATGGAATGTCCTTCCATTTATTTAAGTCTTCTTTCATTTCTTTCAGCAATGTTTTGTAGTTTTCTGTGTATAAGTCCTTTATGTACTTGTTTAGATTCATTCTTAGATAATTGATTATTTTAGTTGCTATTGTAAATGGATTTTTTTCTTGATTTCTTCTTTTGGTTGTTTATTAGTAGTGTATAGGAACACTACTGATTTTGGGGTGTTGATCTTGTACCCCACCAATTTGCTGAACTGTTTATTGTAGATTTTTCAGAATATTCTGTATATAGGATCATGTCATCTGCAAATAAAATGAGTTTTACATCTTCCTTTCCAGTTTGGAAGACTTTTATTTCTTTTTCTGCCTAATTGTTCTGCCAGGAATTTCCAGTGCAATGTTGAATAACAGGGTGTGGACATTCCTGATCTTACAGGAAAATATTTCAGTCTTTCACCATTAAGCATGGTGTGAGCTGTGGGTTTTTCATATATGACCTTTATCATGCTGAAGAAATTTCCTTCTATTTCTAGTTTTCTAAGTTTTTTTTTTTTTATCAATAAGAGGTGGTGGATTTTGTCATATGTATTTTCTACATCAATGTAGATGACCATGTGTTTTTTTTCCTCCACTTTGTTAATGTGGTACATTACATTAACTGATTTCCTTATGTTGAACCACCCTTGATCATGGTGAATAATTCTTTTAATGTACTATTGAATTTGGTTTGCTCATATTTTGTTGAGGATTTTTGTATTTATATTCATAAGAGATATTAGTCTATCATTTCATTCTTCTGGTATCTTTATTTGGCTTGGGCATGAGGGTGATGGCCTCATAGAATAAGTTAAGAGCATTCCCTCAAATTTTTGGAACAATTTTTAGCAGGATTCTTCTTGGAATGTTTAGTAAAATTCCCTTGGCAGCCATCTGGTCCTGCACTTTTCTTTATTAGGAAGTTTTTGATTACTAATTCAATCTCTTTATAGTTATTGGTTTGTTGATATCTTCTATTTCTTCTTGAGTTAGTGTAGGTAGTTTGTGTGTCTCCAGAAATTTGTCCATTTCATCTAGGTTATCAAATTTATTAGTATGCAGTTGTTCATAGTATCTTCTTATAGTTCTTTTATTTTTGTGGGACCAGTAATACTGTTCCCCTTTTCATTTCTGATTTTAGTTATGTCCTCTCACTTTGTTTCTTGGTCATTGTAGCTAAAGGTTTGTCAATTTTACTCATCTTTTCAAAGAACCAACTTTTGGATTTTGTTGATTCTGTTTCTTTTTATCGTCTATTTCATTTACCTCTGCTCTAATCGCTGTTATTTCCTTCCTTCTGCTTGTTCTGGGTTTAGTTTGCTCTTCTTTTTTAAGTTCTTCTAGTTTTGAGGTTAGGTGTCTGATGTGAAATATTTCTTATATTTTAATGTAAGCATTTAAAACTATAAATTTCCCCCTCAGCATTGCCTTTGCTGCATCCCATAAGTTTGGGTATGTTGTATTTTCATTTTCATTTGCCTCAAGATATTTTCTAATTTCCCTTGTGATATTCTCTTTAAACCATTGGTTGTTAAGAGTATGTTGTTTAATTTCCACATAATATTGAATTTTTCATTTCTTCCTCTGTTTTTGACTTTTAGTTTCATTTCATTATAGTCAGAGAAGTTACAATGTATGATTCCAAAATTTTAAAATAATTGGAACTTATTTTGTGATCTATGATATGATCTATCCTAGAGAATGATCCATGTGCCATTGAGAAGAATATGTATTCAGTTGCTGTTGGGTGAAGTATTCTATATATGTTTGTTAGGTTTAGTTGGCTTAGAGCAGTGTTCAGGTCTTTTATTTCCTTATTGATCTTCTGCCTAGAGGTCCTATCCATTATTGAAAGTGGGGTGTTGAAGTTTTCTACTGTAATGTAGAGATGTCAAATTTTCCCTTCAAATCCCTCAGTATTTGGGCACATACTTTTGGGCTCTACTATTTGGTGCAAATATATTTAAAATTATTCTGTCTTCTTATTGAATTAGCCCCCTTTATCAATATATAATGACCATCATTGTCCCACATAACTTTTTTTACGTCAAGTCTATTTTATTTGATATTGATATAGCTAACCCTAGCTCTCTTTTTGTTATTACTTGCATGGTATATTTTTTCCCTATCCTTTCACTTCAACTTACCTATGTCATTGATTTTAAGGAAAGTCTTATTGATAGCAAATAAATGTGTCATGTTTTTTTGCCCATTCTGCTAATCTCTGTCTTTTGACTGCAGAGTTCAGTCCATTTACATTTGTTTTTGTATGCTGTGCGGTAGGTCACATTTCATTCTTTTCCACGTGAATATCCCATTACTAGAGCACCATTTATTGATTTTTTTTTTTTTTTGAGTGCATGGGCTGGGAATTGGACCCAAGTCTCCCACATGGCAGATAACAATTCTACCACTGAACTACCTATGCACCCCTCCTGTATGTATTTTTTAAATTTCTGGTCCTTCTTTACTTCACTTTGTTAGACTTTTAAAAAATATTTTTTATTGTGAAGTACGCATACAAAAAAGCAAGAAATTTCAAAGCACACACGTAGCAAGTAGTTATAGAACAGATTTCAGGGTTCAGTATGTGTTATAGTTTCACAATTTTAGGATTTTCCTTCTAGCTGTTCCAAGACACTGGAGACTAAAAGAAATATCAATATAATGATTCAGCAGTCACACTCATTTGTTAAATCCTATTTTCTCAATAATAACTCCTCCTTATCCTTTGATTTTTCTCCAAATCTTTAGGGATATTTGGGCTATGCCCATTTTAATTTGGTCATGTTGGAAAGGGGTGTCAATAATATGAGATAGAACTACTTGATGTACTTGGAGAGGCTGGCCCTTCTGGGTTTCAGGACTTACCTAGCCTAGGAACCATCTGGAGGTTGTAGGTTTCTGGAAAGTAATCTTAGTGCATGGAACTTTTGTAGAATCTCAGATAGAGCTGGTATTCTTTAGGGTTAACAGGAATGATTTTGGTTTGGTCTTCTAGAATGTGCATAACTTTGTCTTTTGCTCAGTTTGGAAAGTTTTTTATCATTATTTCTTTGAATTTTCCTTCTACCCCTTTCTCTTTTTTCTCCTTCTGGGACTCCCATAATGTGTGTATTGTTGTGCTTGGTGGTGTTCCACAGGTCTCTCAGGCTATTTTCACTTTTTTAGCTCTTTTTTCTTGCTGCTCTTCAGCTTAACTCATTTCAATTGTCTCTCTTCCAGATTATTGATTCTTCTATTAGCTTCAATCTACTGTTGAAACCCTCCTGGGAATTCTTCATTTCAGTTGCTGTGGTCTTCAAGTCCATTAGTTTTCTTTGATTGCATTTTAAAATTTCTATCTCTTTATTGAGATTCTCATATTGTTTGTTCATTGTTTTCCTAATATCCTTTAGTTCCTTCATGTATTTTCCTTCATTCCTTGAGTACATTGAAAACATTTTTTTCAGAGTCTTCATCCGGTATGTCTACAGTCTGGTCTACTTCATTCATGTTTTCTAGATTCTTATCCTCTTCCTACAGATGGGCCATCATTTCTGGTTTCTTTGCTTGTCTTGCAGTGTTTTTTTTTTTTACTATTTTAAAATATTAACACTGAATTCATTCCCTAAGAGATCTATTTCTTGAGTTTATATCCAGCTGGTGATAAGACAGAGATTTTCTTGCATGTCAGAAACTAACAAATCAAGCAAACCTAAGCAAAAAACACTTTTCGCTATCTTGGCAAATTGGCTTTTCAGTGGCTGGTTCTCTCTTCTCCTTCAGGTCCTATCAAGAATGTCAGCCAAAGAAAAATGCAAAGTGCAAGGTCATCCCTGTCTTTTCAGGGCCTGTGTCTTGCCTTTAGGAGTTCCCCTATTTACTGGAGTTCTAATGCCTCCTGTACTTTCCAGGAAACCTTCTCACTCCCCAGGGTATTCCATTGCAAGACTTAAAGCAGATAAGCTTCCGCTGCAGGCTGCTCATCTTAGTTATTTTTTACACGTTTTCATTGTATAAAGGTTTTTTTTTTGCCTGGAGGGTAAATTATGGGAAAGGGGCATTCCAAATAGAAGTTTTTCAAGTCAGTTTAGCAGTGAAAAAGTACTCCTATTTTTCCACATCCTCTTCAACACTTGTAGCTTTCTGTTTATTTAATAATGGCCATTCTAATAGGTGTAACATGATATCTCATTGTGGTTTTATTTGCATTTACCTGATAGCTAATGATGTTCAGCATCTTTTGTTGTGCTTCCCTATATTTTCTTCTAGGAGTTTTTTGGTACTGGCTCTTATATTTAGGTCTTTGATCCATTTTGAGTTAATCCTGTATAATGCTATAGGCTTTACAGTGTGACTGTGTAAATTGTGAAAACCTTGTGGCTGATGCATTTTACAGTCTGATTAGCATGTGTCTTGGAGTAGGTCTGTTAAGATTTATTATGTTTTGAGTACATTGCACTTCTTGAATGTGTTTATTTCTTTCATTAGCGTTGGGAAGTTTTCAGTCATTATTTCCTTAACATTCTTTATGTCCCTTTTCTCTTCTCTTTTCCTTCTTGGACACCCAGGACATGAATATTTCTGTGGTTTCTGCTATCATTCAATTCCCTGAGAGCATGCTCAAAATTTTCCTTTCTTTACTCTGTCTGCTCTTTTGTCTTAAGATTTCAGATCCCCTGTCTTCTAAACTAAGCTACCATTTCTTTCTTCTGCCTGGTCAAATCTACTGTTGTATGCCTCTAGCATATTTTTAATCTTACCTATTGTGTTTCATTTCCATCAGTTTTGTTCATTTTTTTTGTATGCTTTTAAATTTTTCTTTATGCTCACCCAATGTCTTCTTAATATCCTTTATCTCTTTAGTCATATTTCCTTCACCTCCTTGAACTGGCTTCGGAGATTTGTTTGAACATCTTTGATTAGTTGTCCAAATTCTGTATCTCCTCTGACTTTTTAATTTATTCCTTTGACTGGGTCATACTTTCCTGTTTCCTAGTATGGTTTATGAGTTTTTGCTGATATCTGAGCATCTGATTATCTTGATAAGATTATTCTGAAGACCAGTTTCTCTCTCTGATCTAGGATTTTGTTGGTGACTGGCATGTGTTAGGGCATTTCTTTGATCTTTGGTTCATCAGTATTTCCCAGCCAAAGCAATGGCAGGGACCCATGCTGGGGGCACAGATCAATTCCAAAGGATACTATGGAGAAGCTCAGGAAAGATGCCAAAAAGCCCTTTATTTCAGCTCCCTGAAGGTGCATTTTTTCTGGCCTGTCCAGCAGATGACACTTTTCAGTAACTTATTCCCCTGCAACCCTAAGAAGGCAGGGTATTTTTAGTCCTCTGGAGTTCTGTCTCTGATGGAGTTGAAACAATGGCACAGGTGGCACCTGTCCAGGATGGGCTAAAGTGGTGGGACCCAGCAGTCTATATTTGCCAGCTAGCAGCTGGCTCAGTACTGAACCATGTACCCTTCTATTCTTGGGGAGAAGGGCTTCCATGACCCTCCCAGTCTGCAGCAGCCTGCCAGGCAGGGACTGGCCGACCCAAAGCTGCTTGTCTTGAGGGTGGGTGATAGGTGCCAGGAGCCTCAGCCGCAGGAGTTACTCACAGTTTTTCACTGTAGTTTCTTAGTTACTTAACTTTATTCTCCACTGGACCCTGTGTAGTACTCTCCTGGTCTCCAGGGCCCCAAAACAGTTGTTTTGGACAATTTCTGCCTGTCCATTAGCTGTTTTAGGGAGAAAAGTGAGCCCTACAACTCCCTATTCTGCTGTTTTCCTGAAAGCCCTTAATTTTTTATATTGGTATTCAGTGCCGATATAAGAACCAAAAGGAATAATTAAGTGTCTAAAGTTCAAATTAAATTCAAATTGTTTATTAACAACTCAACTTTAATGTTCACTTTCATCAAACCATCAAATAAAAAAATAAAAACTCAGCGATCCTGTTTAAACTAGAAACATTTCCTTAAGCCAGAGAAGAGCAAGTTTTTGAAACAACTCCCAAAACAAAATTTGGTTCTAATCCTCAATTAAAATATAGCTACTGTTCATGCCTCCTGGTGTTCCAAAGACCACCCTCCCTGTTTAATGTGATACACTGCTAAACAAGCAAGATTTGTCAAGTCAGCTCTTAGATGATATTTCTTATTCAGAAAGAAGATTTTCTATTCAGAAGAGTAAAGGGTAAAGATCATCCCGAATTCTTGTCTGTTAAATTAGCCATCTTGCATTGTATTCTTCCGCTGTTTTTCCCCAGAAAGGACACAATAGGAGAGGAGAGTCAGGCTGGTAAGGCTGCTCAAGAGCAGTTTAAGTTTAGTGACAACTTAAAGGAGCAGGCCCCTCTCTGCCTCACTCTTTTATAGGGGTGCATATTGCTGACAGCTTGATCCCCAGGCTTTACCTACCTTCTGGACCCAGACTGGAAAGTTCTTTTGCGTTTGATTGGTAATCATATTGCCTTTTCTATGAGTCTACAGGGATTCAAGATAAACATGGTAAAGAGCACTCAACTAATACATGGAAGTAAGTGTCAATTGAGCCAAATTTTAATCCCAGCTCTGATGTAAATGTGCTGTTTGATCTTGAGTAAATCTTTTAATTTCTAGCCATAGTTCTATATACATAAAATACTTTACTCTACACTGTTTCCCTTTATATCACCATCTTCTGATTACTATGGGTAATAATCCTATTTTCACTATCTCTTATCCTCACCTGCATAACAGCATCTCTGCCTGAACCCCAGGTCCTTCCAGCTTCTCTAATAATGAAGGAAGTCCTCCTTTACTCATTTAGTTATGTAAATTTATCACCTAATATGTACTAGATTTATGCTTGGCACTAGGGATAAGATAGCAAATGAAAATCATGTTCCCTGCATTGGGTTGAATGAGAGTTTAATTTAAAGAAGATAATTCTGACCGCTATGAGGAACAAGAATTGTACGGTAGCAAGAGTGAATGTTGGGAGACAAATTACAATGCTATTGCAGTAGTCCAAGAGAGAGGATAGTACAGCAGTGTTGGTGGGGTGAAGCTTCAGCAACTAGTAAGAATAAAAATTGATGAGACTAACTAAAGGATTTGGGAGGGGAGGAAGATTTAGGGAGGTGGCAAGGAAACTCCCAGGTTTCTGGTTTGAGCTACTGGGTTGACTGATGGGGAAACCTGGGGAGAAACAGGTTTATGGATGGAGTTTATGGATTCACATTCAGACTGCATCATCTACAAAAAATTCAGATGGAATCTCAAGTAGCCAACTGGATAGAAAAGGCTGTGAAGTATGCAGAGAGGTTTAAGCTGCAGGTAAACATTTGGGACTTTTTGCTAGCTTTTTAAAGCTATGGGAATGGAGGGGTTCACCACGGGAGAGATAGTAGATCATTTGCATGAGCTCAGAAACTTTTTCATATCGTTTGAACGTGCACCCATGAATAAGGGTGCTGGCACCCAAAAGCAGTACTCCTGGTCATTCATAGGTCACTCTGTTCTCTGCAGGCCTCACTGGGCTGAAGCCAGGCTTCAGCGTTCCCAGAAATGGAGCAAATTCTCCCTTTCTTACTCAGTGTTACACTTGGTTGTCTGAGTCACAGAGCAGGTTGTTGGGGCTCCAGTACTTATGAAAACATTGCCCACAAGCCCCGTTTATTCCCCAGAAGTTCAGAGCCAACATTTGATCCAGACCCTGGCTGTTCCCCTCAGACCAAAATAAAGTGGTTAAACCATATACCCTCATGCATTGTTCAGCAAACCTGCCCAAACTCATCTGAGACTGCCCACCACCACCACAACCACCATGACACCATTTGAATAATACTGATTTAATACATTTTCTAATCACATTTTCTCAATCTTCACTACCTTCATCTAGTTAAAGGCCATAATCTTCTACCTATTCAGGGATACGGTGTTTGTGAAATGCCTGCTACAAGAGAGTCTAGGAAAGCAAAGGATGAGATATTTGTTCTCAGTTTGATAAGTAACAGGTTGACCCATTGATGAGCACATCACAATCAGAAGGACAAGAAGAACAACAAAAACGATACAAAACAAGAACAAACCAACCCTCATGGCAAACCTTCAAGCTGTCGTGGCACCAAGTGCCAGGGGGAAGAGCACAGAGAAAAAGCTTTCAGCAAGAATGAATTTGCAGACACAGTGAGCATAGCAATGATTATGACCTGGGCCAGGCAAGGAGGGTGTGGACAGAGGCAGAAGGAGTGGTGCTCTGCAGCATCCAGTGAGGGCCCGTGGGGCGGAGCTTGTGCCAAGCTCCAAGCTGGGCCTGAGAAATGAAGAACTAGATATCATCTAGTGTTATCTGCATGTACGAGCACATG
Organism: Myrmecophaga tridactyla; assembly: GCA_004026745.1. Taxonomy (NCBI): domain Eukaryota; kingdom Metazoa; phylum Chordata; class Mammalia; order Pilosa; family Myrmecophagidae; genus Myrmecophaga; species Myrmecophaga tridactyla. The sequence continues at coordinate 15,604 of PVIY010028939.1, read as the reverse complement.
GATGCACCCATGTGTGTATGTGTGTATCTGTAGACACGTACACAATACAGACACTGCGTTAAATAACAACGAATTACACGGTGAGAAAATTGTCCGCCGCTTAATTCCTTTCCATCCTTGCTCAAGAGACTGTCTCAGCTGGCTACAAGGATGTTCTAATATCTCTCTTAAAAACTATTCCTCCTTCTTAACAAATGGAGTAGGCTTTAGGCTAGAGGTTTCACATGTCAGAGTATCTAGCTAGAATTTAATTTAATTTTGTTTTTATTATATTTATGCTTCTCTTTTATCTATGGCAGAAGACAGTGGTTTTCCATTTACAGTAATGTTATGAAATTTTCTTTTTAAACAAACAAGTTTAAAAAGTACATGATTTAAATATAAATATAGAAAAATATTAAGGATTTAATCATACAGATGGTAAATGCACATGATAAGAATTATGACCGTGGGGTGTGAATATCTGAAGTTTTGGAAATACCTTCTAAGAGAAAGGTTAACAGTTTGACATGTTGTTATCACTAGATAAAAGAGATAAAATTTAAAGCCAGGCAGACAGGATTTCAAATCTTGCTTCAGTTCTTACTTGCTGGGTAATCTTGTGCCAGGCCTCTTAAGGTCTCTACATCTCTCCTTCCCCTCACCTTTCTAAAAAGGATCCGTTTTACAAGAATGTAAAGATTAAAGACAAAAAATATGCAGGTTGTAAAATTTTAGACGTTATTAACCTCCTTTATAACTTTCCAACAAGCTTTCCAAGGTTAGCCATGTTTGACTCCTCTGCCCTAGTTTTTCTAATTTGGTGAGACATTATACCTGCAGAGCTGTAATTGGTTTTAGAAAGGAATCAAATCTATTATTTTTCTGTATTTCCACATTAAGTTATAGAGGGAATTAAAACTTAGCACAATGTATTCCCAAGTCACCCCAAAGGCTTGTGAGTTTGGGGTGCAACCACCCACACAGTCCAAGTCAGATATTTCCATGTAAAGTTCGAATGTCCTTGTTGAATACATTTTGTAACACTTCTTAAATACACTTAAATATAAACATTCCATGGACTATCATTCAGCCATAAAAAGGGATGACGTACTGGTACATGCTGCAACACGTATAAACCTTAAAGACATCATGTAGAATGAAATAAAGCCAGACACAAAAAGCAAGAGATGGTATATTCTGCTTACATAAAATAATTATAATATGCAAATCCATAGAGACAGAAAGTAGATTCCAGGTTACCGGGGGGTGGGGAGAGAGGGATTGGAGAGTTAATGCATTAATGGGTGCAGGGTTTCTGTTTGGGATGATGCGAAAGTTTTGGTAATGGATGGTGGTGAGGGTAGCACAGCATTTTGGCTGTGATTCATGCCACTGAATTATATGCTTCGGACTAGTGAGATAGGAAATTTTGTGTTGTATATATGTTACCACAAGTTTTTTTAAGTGACAGAGATTAAAGAAACAATGACAATTAAATGCAATCTGTGATTCTGGACCCAATCTAATAATGGAGGACAAAATGCCCAAAGGACACTACCGAGACAACTGAAAAAAATTTGAATATAGACTGTATGATTTATATCAATGTTAAATTTCTTGAACTTGATAACTGCACTTAATGTGGTTACGTAAGTGAATATTCTTGTTCTTAGGAAATGTACATGTAAGTATTAAGTGTTAAGGGAGCACGATGCATACAACCTATTCTCAAATATTTACACAATAGATGACAGATGGCAACTCTGAAATAACAAATGTGGCAAAAGGTTAAAAATTGGTAAATTGGGGCATCTGAGTAGGGGGTATACTGGAAGTCTCCATATTGGTTTTGTTTTATTTTTGCAACTTTCCCGTAAGCTTGAAAATATTCCAAAATTAAAAGTTAAAGTTTGTTATAAGCAAGATAGCCACACCCAAGAAATACTGAGAAAATGGGGGGGGGGGACGGGACGGATCACGAAATTTACATTTTGCACTGCTGTCCACATCCTTTCAGCCACCTCTTCTCTCTCCCTCTCCCACACGGCCTCTTCTCTCCCCAGAACGAATGAGGCCCAAAGAAGCCTGAGAACCCGGAGATTCTCAGCTCCACCGCAGGCTTTCCTGGTTTTCCCTTTCAAAAAGTAAGCGCATGCTGAGATTTGGAAACCCATACAGGGCTTGAAACCCTTGTGATTGTGACACCTTGCCTAAATAAGAGACAAGCCCGACCTTCCAAGCCGCCCTAGAGAGCAGTCTTTGAATTTCCAGCTCCTGTAAAATCACTAAAGCACGGCATAAAAGCAGTTTTCTCTAAAACGGAAGTAATGATCTTTATTTTCGAAATTATGCATCGGCTTTTTGGGAAACCTGGCAGAGGATATTCTGTCGCTGTCCATTACTTGTGTTTCTCAGAAGTGCTGTATTAAGTAGGTCATCTCACATCACAAAGGAGAACAAATGAGCAACTGGGAATACCTGCGGGCAGTTTGGCAGTTCTAGTTACAAGCTCGATATGCAATTTATGAGTCTATCAGAAACTCTCGGCTCGCTATACATTCCTCCTTTACCCCCCACCACACTTCCGACATGAACTACCAAATTCAAATAGATCAAATATCATTATTTTTTCAAAAAAATTGGTATGATTCATAAATATAGTTTTTATAATATTAATGCCTTTTCCATAGATTGTAAAGAATATAATGACACCAATCTCAAGCAGTAAAATGAATGCATGATTTTCAAAGAGAAGCGATCAGAAATTTTAACAGTTTTTTTTTTTTAAGCTCATTTTCCCATATGCTACAGTCCGCGGCTAAAAATCCTAACTTTTGATTGGCTACAAGGACCAAAGCCTGGCTCCACCCCCTACCCTCCACCATTAAAAAAAACAAAAACAAAACCAAAATTACTTGCTAACTCTGATCTTCATAGCTCATTATGATCTGTTGCAGTCTATTATACTAACAGTCCACAAAAAGTTTTTTTGTCTTGCAAATCCTGGCGATGGTAACATAATCATAAATACATACAAGAAGACCGGTGTACTTCTAGGGCTTGGTATTTTTCTTTGTTGAGATAGTTATAGTTTCAAAATTTGTATTTGAGACATTGGAAAATTATCAAGGAATCCAAATTTAACTCTGATAGAGTAGTTTAATCTAGCTATTCACAAGAAAGAAAAGCACACAGTTTCATTACAGAACTTCAGCTTAACCTCAGGATCCAAATGTTTCAGAATTCAAGTAAATCCTCACCAGCCTGCTCTTTCTTCTGCCTGCCAAGTCTGTACAGCCCGGCGCCTATAAACATGTAAACTCACAGAAAAGAAATCACCAACCAACCCAAAAGCACCACCCAGGGACAAACGCTCGTTAACTTCAAAGATAATATAAACAAAATGATACCTGATCTTCGGCTCTTTGGTTTCTCAGTGTTGATAAGTATTTCCTAATTATATGGAGAGGATATTTTTTGAAATAAGAGAATCTAGACTGAGGCAACAGATTATCCATAGCGAGGAAAGCAAGAGGATTCTTGTCTGCCCCTCCCTGTCAGCAACCATAGAAAAATTCTTGAAACTTGGCAGCTCCTCTGATGGTTAAAGATTTGCTTGTAGCTCATCTACTTCCCTGCAAACAAAGCTGATATTCTCCTTCTCCTTGTTGCTTCCCCCTTTGGGGTAGAGTTCCTGGTGAAAAACAGATAGCCAAGTAGGAACACCTTCTAGAGGCTTCCAGAAATGCAATGGCCAAAGGGGCTGGTCGACAGAATGCAAATTGCCTACTGGTAGTGATGTGACTGTCCTATTTCTAGCAACAGTGTTCTGTTGCATCTATGTTAATATTAGCTAGCTGGTGACTTGCCACGCCCACAGACTCTCATGAGGTTTAATTTTAATTCCTCTGACAGCTTTCTGGCTCTTAAGGAGGGCATGACATGTGGTATTTTCCAGTTTCCTGTTAGATTTCTTATCATCAGGAGGACACACAGACAGCCCAAAGCAGCATCTTGGTTCTAAAGTGTCGATTCATTCAGGAGGAGAAGAATTGTTTGAGGGGACATCTAAAGAAAATTAGCAAATTACCTCACTCTTCCTTGTTATCAAGGAGTTCAGTGTCAGCACCAAAAAGGTTTGGTTTTCACTATGATGCATTATGCAACATGCCCAGGAACCAGATATTTTACATTAACTGAACAATAGCTGCAGACAGATTCTGTTCTGAGTTAAAAGGCTTCTCTCCTTGAATCCTTATCTCAAATCTGCAGGCTGAATCCAGTAACAGTTTTCCCCCCAGGTTTTATTTACTCTGAATGTAAGGGAGAGAAAATGTCATCCATTTACTTTCTCACTATTATAATCAGGATCTATGCTTTTAAAGAACAAAAACAAAAACATGATGAAAGATCTATGGTACTTGAGGGCATGAAATCATAAAATTTGAAAGTTCAGTATTTTCTTACCCTTTAGATGTCATAGGATTTCTGAACAATGTCCCCAAATAGGCTTTTTATTTTATTAACCTTTTTTTAATTTTGCAGAAGGTGGTTCATTTGATGGAAACTTCTGAGAAGGGCTGTCACAGAGAGGAGACTGGACATCAACCAAAAATCATGAGGCCCAAAGAGTACTGCAGGGGTCTCGTGGAAGAGAGGGCAGGCAGGGCTGAGGATCCCCCTTTGCAGCTGGAGCTCTCCCCTGGCTAGGCCACCTGCCTTCTGGGAAAACACTTGATGGACGTAACGCAGGCTGTGCTACAAGCAGCCCATGCCATCTGGCAAGCTGGCGTCTGGCCCACTTGCAAGGTGCTCCTCAGCCTCACCAGGGCTAGGCTGGCAATTCCAAGTAGTCATTTACATAATGCTCCTGGGACCAGCCTCTCCTCTGAGGCCCTGCCCTGTCACCTCTCCAGGTGCACTTCTACTTGTTTACAGAGGCTCTCTCTGTCCTCTGTATGCTGGAGACAACCTACTCTAACGAGGACAAGAGAGCAACACTGTGTACTGAGCTGCCAGATTGCTAAGGGCATGATGCTGTGTGCTCTGCGCCAGCTCACGGCTCAGAGAAACAAGATGCTTGGAATTCCGGGCACCCTGGGTCAACTAAAGGCCCTGGAAAGTGCAATGATTCCAGGGACGGTGGGGGTAGCTAATGATGCCATTCACACTCACCTTCAAGGAATCCAAAAGCTGCGCTTTTGCTTCTTTCTTTTTAATATCGAAACCTTCAGAGATGCCTCTTATCGTAGGCAGAAGCTGGCAGCCTGCCAAACACCCACAGCACAGCTGGTGATCAAAGCCATTTCCCAACGGACAAGCACAAAGGAGATATTTTGGATGATTGTCTTATGATCACCTTCTCCTGGGCTAAGAAAAGTCATGAAAAGAGATGGAAACGGAGGGATAAAACCAACCTCCCCCTCCCCCCGAACAAAAAACTATGTCTTGGTTAGGTTGATCAAAAAGAAAAATTGCTGAAACAAATGCAACTCAAATTCCCTTAGGTGTTCAATTGGTAACAAACCTAACTCGTACATGTAGCACCATGTAAACCTACAGCACCTGACCGGGAAACTGAGGCATGGAGAAGTTAAAATCTTGCCAAGGTTACACAGCTACAAATCAGAGGAAAGGGGATTCCAGCCAGCTAGTGTAACACAGCACTAACAAATAGACTTACTGAATCATTATCTAAATGCTTCCTAACTTTTTGATATATTGTAATGTAGCCCAAAGCAAATATACGTACCTGTTGTGACTCACTGAACTGTAACCCTGATATCTTGTTTCTTTAATGCTGGGGGTATATTTTGAAATTGTGTAATCTTTACCCTGTAACAAGACAGTAACGAGACAACTCATGACTAGCCCTGCTTGTATCCCGTTATCTTGTTTTGCAACTTTGAAGTCGGGTGCCCTTGCACAGAGCCCCCTGAAGTCTGGTGCTCCTGCACATAGACCCCTTAATAATTATTAATGAAGTAACATAAGTCAGCCCAGACCTGACCACCTTGCTCATTGTCCTAAGCCTGCCTGCCTCTGTTTGAATGCTATAAACCACCAAAAGTTTCTCCAGTTCAGGCAGACAGATATATGGCCCATGGGCATTCTGATCTCCTTGCTTTACACTTAGCAATAAACTGTCTTCTCATAATCTCAGTGCACATTGGTCAAAGACTCACTTTTAAGTCCTAGCAATAGGCTGATTCCAGAGTCTGTTAATTCCTGAGAACCAATTACTTGCTGAGGACCTCAGTATGTATTAAGCTGAAGAAGGAAAGGCATGGAGTTGCTTTGACAAATAGAAATACAAACATCTACTGCTAGGAATTTGCAGGCTAGGAGTATTAGACTAGAGATCTGGTTCATCTTCATAAAAAACAATCACACAACTTTAATGCTGAATTCTCTATAAATAAGGTTAATAGTCATTACCAACCTCTTTAAGATTCCTTTATGAAGTGATTCTAGTGCGCTTACAAAGAGGCTGTATTTTGGATTTAGGTTTTCTGCTTCCCAAACTTTGAGAACTGTTGCAACCTCAGTTTCTGTTTGACATAGGTTGCAATGGTTCATTTCTCTCAGTATCTAATACAAATCTGCACGTGGGATTTTGTAGACCTTGCTCTTCGCGGGGAGTCATACCCCCCTTATGTTCACAATAGGGATACCCTGTCATCTCAACCTGGAGAAGTGCCATTTGTGACTCAGCTGCCATTGTGAAAAACAGCTGCCCAGAGTCCTGCAGCTAAAGGGTATGCCTGAAAAGCCCAAAAGAGCCCAATATATCTGCCTTAACCAATAAAAGGTCTATTCTGCCCCCTGCGAAGTAGCACAGCAGAGAGTGGAAACAATTACCTGCAATTCTCATGACTCACTCTCATTTCTTGTCCTCTATTAAATAGAAAAAAAAATAACCACTAAAAACCACGAACTCAGTAGAATCATAGATCAGACTGCAGTAGCACTGCAAAAGAATGTGCCATACACCCACTTTGGTTTCCAAGAATTCCTTACTTTTTCACAAATGGCTTAAAAGATGGGAAATTCTGATTTCTGCTCTCGAAGTACATCATGAACTGGCAAAATCAATATAGGAAACATAGTGGCAAGGTGGTGAGGAGAGGGATATTTTACCGTTTACTCCTTTTTGAAGGTTGGAGAAGGATGAAAATGTGGTTTTGTGACATCATCAAGCCCTATGCACGGCACTCAGTAGGTTTTTCATTAACGCACACCTATTCATATTTATTAAAGGAGAAAAACAACAAGAAAAGAATGGGACACAAGTGCTAAATTCAGGATGACAAACAAGGATGAAAACTGAGAAAACCTCGCTCAAGAATACCTTTGTGTTGAGTGGGTTTCCAAACTGCAACAGGACAAAAACTTAAAACCCCTTCTCTTTCCAATCAGGGCTGAGAATTTCCACCAGGGAAACAATTCCATACTCTGGGAATTAATCCAGCCCAGATAGAGAATGAAGGACAGGCAGCTAGGATGATGGAGAAGCTGCTAGGCCAGAAGACAGAAACCATTTTTTATTATGAACTCCACTGAGAAATCACTCTCATCCCACTAAGTCTGGAGATATTGACCCAGTCTCACGTTTCCCCCAGGAGAGTGTTAAATGAAATAGGAGAGAGAGAGGAGAGGAGGGCACTTAACACTGTTCACACACCAACGTTGTACCTTTTTGCGTGGTTAAAGCACATCTGCTACTTTATATGATGACATTTTCTTGGTGCCCCCATCACATAGGTAGTAATTATCTTACATCCACATATAGTGCATCTTTGTTTCCTCAAAATTCAAGTTTAAAATCCCTGTGTGTTCCCATTACAATCACAATTAAACGACTGATGCTTTTAACTGCCCTCTGAGTTACACACCTTCTATGCCTTCTGCTTTCCAGTTTGGGGTATTAACATCTCAATTTTAATAATAACCCTGCACTCATGGGATGCTAGCCCTCCACTTAGGGAAAAAGACGTTCTTCTGCCTAGTTTAAGCCAAATGTAAGCATACATCTGCAACACCCCAAGGACTTTTTAAAAGCACAGATTGCTGGGTTCTGTCCTCAGAATTTCTGATTCATTATGTCTAGCATGGGGACTGAGATTTGCATTTGCAATGTCCCTGAAAATGCTTCTGCTGCTGATCTGGTGATCTCATTTTGACAGCCACTGGTTTAGGGGCTGTCTGGTATGGGCAGGGCTGTAGAGGGATTTCTCAGGTGACATTTGATGGATAGCCACGCTGTTTGCTGGAGCACTTTGAGGGCTCTACCAGATCGACCTTTGAAATGAACTTCCCCGGTAATGGATGCCACCTCTTTTTCTAGCAGCCACTCTTCCATAAGTGAGATCTTGCGGGTGTTGGGATTCATATGGGCCTCCAGCCAAGTTCTGTCTTCTTCTAAGTGATATCTCTGACTTGATATCAGATTAGTCTCAAACTTTCTCTTGCTCACTTCCTCTTATCAAGTTACAGTAGCTCAGGGAGGTAAGAACCTGAAACCACAGCCAGCTCTCCCCAACACTCCCTCCTTCTCTCTTCTGCCACTAGCTGCTAATCCCATTCAAGTTGGGGAAGGGCATCAAGGCCCCTCACTACCAAGAGTCTTCAAAATCACGTCTGCTCACTTCTGTTGTGACTGTAGTTTGGGACAGATGCTCCACTAACCGCATCTCCTTTCAACCAGACTTGAGTGTTTCCATTCAAGATTTAACTGAAAACTATTCCTTGAATGGAAACATAAAAAGTCTCAGTAAGTTTACCATTTCTGGTGCTTTGGGGGCAGGTCTTTGGAACTGCATTGTTTTCTTCTCAGGACTTGATTTTCTTACACCTTCCCTTCAGCAGCCAGGCTTTGCCACTTCTCAGAGGCCTATTACCAACCCAGAAAAAAGGAGGAGAGGGCAAGTGGCTCAACCTCTGAAGAACTTTTGAATTAGGAGTCAAGCAACCTATAATTCTTGTATAGAAACTAATAGTATGTTTTAGAAATAAGAAAAATAAATTTTTCTTGAAGTGTTCACGTAGTTTTGCCTAAATAGGAGGCTGGGAATGAAGGGTCTGGGTGGGGCAGATCTGGAAATTGAGAATGCAGCTGAAAGTAGAAGTATGCTTGGGTTAGGCCTACCTTGGCAGGTGATGGCTTTTGGGATTAGAGAAGTGGTTCTCAGCCCTGTTTCTCTGACTCCATTGCTTGGGTGGAAGTTGATGGCCAGAAAGCATGGTGCCTCAGATGATCTTCAATGACTTGTCTTGGGTTCTGGTGGAAAGACCCAGGCTTGAGGTGTTTATCTGGGTAACTCACCCAATTCCCACTCTTCTCTCCTATAAAAAACCACAGCTGGGATGGTGGGAGAAGTTTAAAGGAGGTGGCTAATGTGATCTAAAAATAAGATAATATGCCTGCAATTTGGAGGAGAAAAATCACTTGTCACATAGAAGCTTATAAAGTGATGTTCCTCCACACCACCATGCATGAATTTTTTAGGTACCAAAAAAAGCAATTACTCTACATATGCAAATGATCTGTCTTCTTTCCATTTGATCATCAAAGGACCCTTAATATTGATGTAACAATATTGATGTAATACAGCCTGAACACAGGCAGGGTGGTAATTATCAATCTTCATTGCTAAAATCTTAGATAACATAGCCAGGGATGTATGTAATTTTATTAATTCTTTCGTTTTTGCATGCCTGAGATGGGGAGAGTTAACTCTCTGAGATGCTGGTTAGGTGTTCCCTGGAGCCTTGGGACCCAGTAGGGTCCACAGACCAGCAATATCAAAATCCTCTGGTCCTGGGAGCTAATTAGAAATGCCGACTCTCAGGCCCCACCATGGACCTACTGAATCAGAATCTGCAGTTTGACAAAATCTCCATGTGACTCAAAAGCACATGAAAGTTGGAGACTGCCTAGGGATAAACACAGGGCTCCTATCTACAGCTGTTGCGCCAGCATATAAATGTGCTTCATCCTACTCCTCATCCTCCACATTTCAGTCATGAGCTATTCTGGGTGCACCTTTTTTTCACGCATTCTTGAAAGGCTCTTCAACTTCAACTCCCAAGACCCCCCCTTTCAATCCTTCCCTCCTCTTCTGTCTCGTGATACACCTCTTGGCATAACTCACAGCCTCTTACCGTGGGTTCCTTACCTGGCAAGCTGCTCTGCTTGACAAAAATCTCTTCTGCAGGGACCCCAGGTCACCACTACAACCTCAGGTTCCACACATGAGTCCTAGAATTCCAATACCTTTGTCCTGCCACTGTAGTGAGTAAAGTTATTTATTAGATGCAGCCCCCCACCTTGTTGCCATGGATTACATCTCCTTTTCTCAGGTGTGAGTCTTATCAAGCTCTCCAAGTGCTTCCATAAAAAGTTGAAGGGAGGGATACACAGCTTATACCTTTATCCCTGGTGAGATTTGGGACCAACAGCGCTATAAGTGACTCTCCAAAAAAAAAAAAAAAAATACTTCTCATAAAATCATTTTCCTGTTTCTCTATTCTCTTGATGTGTTTTTCAATGTGAGTGAGAGGTTCAAGAGAGTTTTAAAACTTTTGAAAGTTTTCATAGGGTTCTAGCACAGTGCTTCTCAATCTTTTATTTGCATATGAATCTCCTGGTAGGTCTTGGGTAGAGCCCAAGATTCTGCATGCCTAACAGTCCTGGGTGAAGATGATGTTCCACGAACCCTGCTTTGATTAGCAAGAGACCAGCACCTCCTTCAGAAGGCAAAATCAGTAATATCTCAGATCCTTGGTGGAAACTTCAATTTTAATGTCCTGTTCTATGAGTTTCCTCCATAACATTAATCACAGTCTACAATTATTCTGTTCATTTGTTTACTTTTTTTCTGTCCCCTTCACTGACATATTAGCTGCATGAGGACAGGAGCCATGTCTGTCTTGGTTACCATTTTATTCCTAAGTATCAAGCATAGCTAGCAATGTAACAGCGCGCCCACACATATAATTATAGTTACTGAATCATTATCTAAATGCTTTCTAACTTTTTGATATATTGTAATGTAGCTAGAAGCAAATATCTGTACCTGTTGTAATTCAAGGAACTGTAACTCAGGTGTCTTGTTTCTTTACCACTGAAAGCATGCTCCTCCAGAAGAGGCCTGTACTTAAAATGACAAACACAAAATATCCTGCAAGCCAAATCAAAGTGAGCAGGAACAGCAGGAAAGAGGAATCCCAGACCTGAAAGGAAACAAGAGGTCTGACCATTTCAAATTTCTGCATCATCTTAAGTCCACTCCTCAAGACAACGGAACTCATCAGCCAAAGATAATAGCCAACCTACAACCCTAAATATAAATGTTTACTAGCCAATTCCAATGTGCCAGTAGCCCTAACATCCCTATCCCCACTTCCATTTGTTTAATCCAATAAATATCCCTCACTTCTCCAACTTAGGGAGACCAGATTTGAGGAAAATACTATTTACCTGTCTTTGCAAGGCTAGCTTTGAGACCCCCGCACGAGGACCCTGCAACCCCATGCTGTTGACCTAAGGTGGCCACTTAGATTCCTTTATTTAGAAGCTCTGCACTGAGATTCAACTTTGTCCTCGCTGGCGTTGCTGACTCCAGTGGTGCTTCATTTGGGGGATGAAAAGCAGTCCTGGAAATAGACTGCCTTTTGGGTGATTTTGTTAAAGTACTTGCTCTTATACAACAGCTGTCTGCTGTTCTGGTTTTTGGTTGCTGGGTTAAGATTGGAAGTTATAGTCCTACATTAGCCCAGCTTGGTCTTAACTGGGTTATAGGTCCAAGGGTTGTAAGTTAGTCACCAAAGAGCTCACACTGGTGGCCATGGATTCAAGTCTCATTCTGTGTCCTTTCTTTTACCATTGGAGGTTTAGAGGTTCCCAAAAAGGGAACTTATGACCATGAGAAATGTGAATAGTTCTACTAACAATGGCTGCAGGACCCTAAAAGGTGTTCCTGATAATTGGTCAACATTTGGATATGAACCTATGAAAAAGGAAAAATGATATTTCTGTGCACAATTACCTAGCCCCAATGTGATTTAAAATTGAGAGACAAATGACCTGAGGATAGTTCTATAGAAAAACTAGTATGTCACAATTAGGCATGTTATGAAATAGAAGAAAAATAAGATGCAATCCCATATGTACAATCTTACATGTCTCTGTATCAGAATAAGAATTTGAAAAAAAGGGGGGGGTGCAAAATTATGGTTCACACTAGTGAATTTTGTATTTCTGTGCTTTGTATCTAATGTTCTAGTTGTATCTACCTATTTGTTTTTTGTATATTTTCCTACCTCTGAATGGTAATACCAAATTAACAAATAAAAATTGTAAGAGAGCTCTATTCAAATTGCTTAAAAATAAATAAGTGTACACACACACACACACACACACACACATACACACACACACATACACACACTCCTGGTGTCCCAGAAATTGGATAGGCCGAGCTGGTGCTTTTTGAAACCCTCATCTTCTGCCTCTATGTGCTAGCTTAGCCAACCTCCCCAAACCCTACTGAAGACTCATTGGGTCTTGCAAAGAATTCAATCTTATTCAGACTTATGAGCCTGGATATTCAGAACTTTGCCAATTAATTTACAGGATTGCTAATGAAGGTCATGCAGGATCTAGATAGACAAAAGTATTAAAAAAAAACTGAGAAAGAAGTAATCATTTCAAGCTATAAACTGCAGCTAAATAACCCTCAATAAACCCTCGTGGCACCAAGGGTCCAGGGTGCTAGTACTTACAATTACTATAAAAATCTGAACACTGAAAGAGAAACTCCCTAAACCTTCTCAAACATACCAGCACAGGCCCCCACCCCATGCTCTTTGTCCTCTAGGAAAGCAAAGTGTCTTTCAATACTCTACATTCTGAGACTCTTATAATAGGAATGGAATATAATCTAAAATAAATATTTAGAATGCTTACTACTTATCATAATTAAAAGTAATTTGTTTAGGAAAAACTTCTCTCCAAATTTTATATGTATTAAATTTGCATATATAGCTAATTACAAAGGATTTAGAAAAAAATCCATAGAACTGCACAACCCAAACCATGAACCCAAGGTTAATCCATGGACTATAGTTAATACAATTATAAAATTGTAAAAATATACCATACCAATGCAAAATGTTTTGCATATCATGTGATTTTTACGTGATGGCAGTCATAGTAAAAATATGCTTTTGTATCATATTTAGCTTTTATCAAGCATTTTGCTGTATTGTTACTTAATTTGTGGTATCAAATTATTTTTTTAACATTTTTATTGTGAACTAAAACACATATGCAAAAAAGCAATAAATTTTAAAGTACATTTTAACAAGTAGTTATAGAATATATTTCAAAGTCTGGTATGGGTTACAGTTCCATAAATTTAGGTTTTTTCTTCTAGCTGCTCCAAGACATTGAAGACTAAAAGAAATATCAATATAATGATTCAGCTGTCATGCTCAATTATTAAATCATATCTTCTCTGTTATAACGCCTCCTTCTCCTTTGATCCTTCTCCCCATCTTTAAAGGTATTTGGGCTATGCCTATCTAACTTTTTCATGTTGGAAAAGGAGGTTGATAATATGGGATAGGAGGATAGAATTAGTTGATGTTCTTGAAAAGATTGGCCCCTCTGAGTTTCAAGATGTATCTGGCCTGGGAACCATCCGGAGGTTGTAAGTTTCTGAAAAGTAAACTTAGTGCATGAAACTTTTGTAGAATCTCAGATAAAGCCTTAGATGTTCTTTAGGGTTAACAGGAGTGAAGTTGGTTGGGGGTTGGCAAACCAGAAACGGTGGCAATTAGCAATATCTAGCTGAAGCTTGCATAAGAGTAGCCTCCAGAATAGCCTCTATTTGAACTCTCTAAACCACTGATACCTTACTTTGTTGTATTTCTTTTCCCCCTTTTGGTCAGATAGGCGTTGTCGAGCCCATGGTGCCAGGGCCAGGCACATCCCTAGGTGTCATGTTCCACATTGCCAGGGAGACTTTCACCCCTGAACGTCATATCCCACATAGGGTGGAGAGTAATCATTTTCCTTGCAGAGTTGGGCTTAGAGAGAGAGGCCAAATTGGTGTAACAAAAGAGGTTTTCTGGAATTTATGGTTCTTAATGTTACTATTTCTCCTATAATTTTTATTCATATTTTAGTCAATAAAACAGTGTCCCTTTCTACAAGGAATTGTTTGGTTGCTTTCTGTATGAACTCATAGATTTTTATATTATGCAATGGATTATAATCTATTAATCCAATTATTCATCTTCATATTGAAATTGTCATAGCTTTTTCCAGGAGAATCCCTTTAATTTGGTTCTTGTGCTCTTTTTTTTAACAGTTTAATTTACACACCATACAATCCATCCAAAATGTACGGTCAATGGCCTTTAGTATAATCACAGAATTGTGTATTCATCACCACATCCATTTGAGAACACTCTCATTGCTTTGAGGAAAAAAAAGTCCCACACCCCTTATGCCCACCTATTACTGATGTTTGGCTTTAGTGTAGTACTTTCGTTACAATTGGTGAAAGAACATTGCAACGTTACTGTTAAGTATAGTCCTTAGTTTGCATTCATTGTATTTTTCCCACATAGTACCCTGTTATTAACACCTAGTAATAGTGATGTACATTTGTTCTAGTTCATGCTAGAACTTTCTTATATTTGCACAATTAATCAGTCATTGTCCACAACTGATTTTGCTGTTATACAGCCCCATGTCTTATCCTCAAGCTTTCCTTCTAGCACATACTTGACCCTAGACTTCCCCTTTGAAACATAAGCACAGTCTGCACTGTTAATTACACTTCCATTGCATTTTTATTCATATAGCATATATCTACGCTTAGTTGTACAATCATCGTCACTCTCAATTTTAGACAATTTTCATTGCTCCAAAGAGAAAGATAACAGACACACCTACACCAAAGAAAAAACCCCAAACTCCCCTTAATTCTTATCCCCCCCAATTATTTACCCTAGTATTGTTGTGGTTCTGTTGAGGTATTCCTGTTACATATAGACCATAGCACACAATAGGTATTTTTTCCATATACCCTTCTATTAGTAAGTGGTTGTACAAGTGTCATACCTTTGAAGTAGTTCACGCAAGAACTCATTTCTATTTGTAGTGCTAGTTGGTGAGATACATAGCTTTAAACAACTCCTTTCAATCTTATTCACCTTCAATATGGCACTATTACTTTAATCCTACTAATGAACTACCATCACCTCTATCCATTCCCATCTATTTAAGTTCAACCTTGTTAACAAGTCTGTACATATTAGGTAACCACCCCTTATTCTCTAGATTCTCTCTATCTGTAGTTCTCTATATTCTATTTTCGAAGACTCGGAGTTTACATTTACTGAGTTTAGTGAAATCATACATATCTATCTTTTTCTGTCTGGCTTATTTCACTCAGGGTTATGTCCTCAAGGTTGATCCATGTCATATGCTTTAGGACTTCATTCTGTCTTACTAATGCATAATATTCCATCTGTTCCAGTCTGCTAGCTGCCTGAATGCAATATACCAGAAATGGAATGGCTTTTTTTTTTTTTAAACTTTTTATTA
>PVIY010028938.1:0-32567 GCA_004026745.1 Myrmecophaga tridactyla | reverse complement strand
AGGGCTTATGAAAAATAATACCAAGGTAGAACTCACAGGACTGAGGAACAATGATGACACCTATAGTGGGAACTACGTGTCTAGGAAAGGTGAACGAGGACGAGAGCAGATGTCAAGAGGGGTCTGGAGGGGAAATGTCCATCCTGCTGGAAGATATCCAGTTAGGAGAAGAAAATGACCAAAGAAGAGTACTTTATTTCATGCACCCTGACAAAATGTATAAAGACTTTAGAAAATGGCACTGAATGTCCTTAGGAGTTTAGAAATATGGAATAAAGAGGAATCCAGGTAGACAATCTTGAAGCTGCCCTTCATAAAATTGAGAAAATGTTACAAATTGACCATATAATAGAATGGGGTTGGTTTGGGTTAAACAAATGCATATTATAAGGGTGGAGCTAAATCCTCCCATTTCACTGCTTGGTTTAACCATTGTAGCTCGAGGTCCCTTGGATTAGCTACATTGTACTACCACTACTCTTACACTTCAGCATCCATGAGCTTTTCTTTGTAAATGAAGAATTCTCTTTCCTTTTCGAAGCTCATGGTATATATCAGATCGTTAGTGCTTGCCTAAATATTCTTGGGTCTTTTTAGGAAAGAATGGGTCTGTATCCAGTTAAGGGCCCAGAGTGGATGATTTCCCAGTACACAGTATCTAAGACAAAGACATAGTCTTATCTATAAAATGAACAGTGATTTAATTATGTCATGGCCTATAAAAGAGCTATATGGGACTTATCCAGCTTTCTACTTTGTTATACCTGTAATTAGAATGACTTTCTAAAATTAATATCTTTTCCTACTTCATAGTATTTAACCTGCTGAACTTTTTATTCATTTAAAGTCTCTTTAAATTTAGCAAAATGTCATTTTCCTTCACAAGACAGTTGACACGGCTTTTTTTCTCTCTAGCGTAAATCTTGGCAAGGATGCTTAATGAAAAGGAAGAGTCCATGGAAGGAACCCTGGCTCAGAGACCTTAGGGAAGATGAAACAATTTGACAGAAGCTGGCCCATGTCTCCAGGGAAATTTAGTTCAACCCTTTGCGGCTTGGAGAGGTTAAGAAAAATACTACCTACACTAATAGAAGCCTTTATCCTTATGGTGAATTTTCTCTATGAGGATGAGACAAGTTTTAAAAGCTTGAAGATTTAGAAGAAGAAAAACTGGAGCAACCATACATACAGAGCCTCACAAAAGATCTCTGTACTTAATTAGCTGATGGGTTTAGAGTCGGGGCAAGAAAGCACCTAAGAGGCAATTCCCTCAGGTCTGAGAGACCCAGGGGCAACATTATATTACTGCCACTGCTTACTATTCTCCTAAGAATCAGGAAATTCAAAATCTAGGTCTGGTTCTATGGTTAAGTGAGAAGCTCATTTCATTCTTTCTCTCAGTTTGCTAATCTATAAATCAAGAGGATTTTACTAGATTAAATCCTTAGTTCCTTTCAGCTGTAATGTTCTCTAATCAATTGTCCTCAGCCCCAGCCATTTATTCCACAAGTGGGAGGAGGTTGCATTGGAGAGGGGTAGACCTAGAGGAGAGGTAGGGAAGAAAGCTGAGGGGTGAAGCATGAGGAAAAAGAAAAGGAATGGCTTTCATTCCATGTTATGGGAGTCTTCTGTCATCCTCTCAGGGATGTTAACATCTCAGGGGCATCTCAGGGACAAACAACAACAACAAAAACAGGTTCTTTGGAAGCTTCTCATAGGCCAGATAATGGGTAACATGTGAACAGGGAAAGAATTAAAAGATGGGAAAATAGAAGAGAGAGCCTGAGGGTTTCTTTCAAAATTAAAAATAAGAGGCTATGAAAAAAAGAGGAAAAACAAATCTGAAGGCTATTTAGAAATTCACATGAGACAGATTTCTAAAAGGAACCTGAAAGAATGTGATTTTCACTAAAGTCTTTCCCAAACCACATATTTATTCAGGCATTCAACAAATATTTATTGAGTGCATATAATGTAACAAGCACAATTCTAACATTAGATATAAAGTTCATATATATGCTCATGGATCCCACATGATAACACAAATCAAACACCTGAGCATCCATTCTTCATTTGCAAAGTCAAACATTTTCTCACATCCCATACACTTTGATATGAATGTCGTTATAATGGGGCAGCTATAGAATTTAGGATTGATGTGATAGCTGATGGTTTTCTGATACAAAAAATAAGCCCAAGAATGTGGAAGGCAGTTGCACTCTTTAAGGAACTTCCAGCACAGTGGAGGAATCCACTGGCCAAGTGATCAGAAGAATCACAGCCAAACTGCCATGTCTCCATGGCCCTCAAGCTACAGAAATCAAACTACAGAGAAAACTACCAAAGAGCACTCCTAATTCAATACAGTTCAATAAATATTTTAAGTAACTTTTCTGGGTTGGGGATTTAAGTGAGAAAGAAGGATCAAAGAGACGACCAGAACCTTACAGATTAGCATAAGGCAAATAAATAACTACTTCACAGAATATGCTCAATTCTATTACAGATACATAAGTAAAGTGCCGTTGTAGGAGAAGATCAAGAAAAATTCCGTTTGGTTAGGTATGAACAAAGCTTCATGAAGTTAGTGGCATCTGCATTGAGCTTTGAAGGATATTTCAAATGTCAAAGGACAAAAATGGTAATGTTGGGAAGCGAAGAAAAAAAAAAGAAAAATTCACAATGAACAGAATAAACATCCTGAACAAAAGCTTAGGGATAAGAAGGTGTGCGATCCCACAGACATTTATCGAGTACTTGCGAAATATTAGGAACTGTACAGCAATTTTCTTTAAGCCTTACAACATTCTTATTATACAGATATATCAGCAACTCTGTATCAATCAGGATCTAAGCCAAGGAAACAAATTGCTCCAACATTTATAACTCAGCAAGAAATTGAGGCAATCCAAATTCTGGCCAAAGCAGGAAGTCAAAGAGGATCAAAGGGGGAAGGTGGGATTACTGGTGCTGGGAGACAGGGTCACACCTTCTGGGGCAACTGGAATCACAGAGACTCAGCCACTCTAGAGAAAGCACCAAGAAAGAGGGAGAGAAACACTCTTGCTCTGTCTTTCCACCCACCCTCCTATCTCATGCCAGCATAACCTGTAGCACAGCCTAAATCAGCCAAAAGCTAGTTGAGCTGAGCACATGGTAACAGGAATATGTCTGAGAGCAAACAAGCACAAAGCTGACACATCTGCTTTATTGATGAGAATTTTGAGACCCACAGAGATGTAGGTGACCCGGTTCATCTTAACAAATTACAAAGCTGATATTGAGACTCAAATTTACTCTTTTTCTAAAGCCACAGTTGTCAGTTTCTTGAATGCCCAGATTACCCACTGGGAAGCTGGGAGAGCTGAGGTTCATCTTGCCATGCCAAGGGATTGGGATTGGAATTTGTTTGGATTGCTCAGAAGCTTCATGGAGGAATGAAACTTAAACTATAATTTGAAGAACAAGAAAATAATTACTCTTGAAACCTCATAGTAAATGTTAGTGAAAAGGGAAGAAGTCTCATTCTACCTCATGTCCCTCCACATACAAATACCTCAAACCACCAACCCCCCCCCCATTTTCACACTGAGTAGGAAAAGGGAAATTTGGTTAAAAGCCTCAAAAAGATGTGGGTAAGGCCTCTGGCTGGGTCTAGTAGGAAACATCAGTGGTCCCAAATACCTTATACCTGTTGCCATTAAGACTAGAGCACCTGAGGTGGTCCCACGGGTGGGCTAAATCTCAAGGACCTTCTTCACCTACTGGGCAATTAATGATGAGAGCGTTTTCTACTCTGGCAATACTCTGCTTAGAGAGACCTATAGATAAGGTGGTTTATCTTCTAAACCTGATCTGCCTGGGGAAGAAGAAGCGGAGAGGAAGCCTAACTTGCAGGTGAAGAAGGCTGGGAATGGAGAAGTTACAGGACTTGCTGTGGTCCCACAGAAACTGGGAAAAGAGGGTGAAGGAAAACGGGCTTCTAATTTCTCCAGCTTTGGGCTCTATTCAGCCCCTGCAGACAACCTCATAGCTGAGAAAACAACACTCCTATGGAATGACTAGACTCCTGGCAACCATTTATTACTGCCTGGGGATCGATGCTTATTAGCACTTTCGCCTAAGCAGCTGCCCAGCACCAAGCTGGTACTCTGAGAAGTGCCCCACCGCCACCTTATTAACCCTTTCATCACTGGGTTTCAGGACGTTTCCCATCTTGCCTCTCTGTAGATATAGGGTGTTAGAACTAGAAAGACCATAAATATCAAATTTACTACAGATATGAAAAATCATGGACCAATAAGTTGATTGCTGGAAACCACATGACTAATTAGTAGGTTACTTTTTAATCCCTCTGCCTGGAACACATCCAGCATACTGGCAAAAGTTAAATGGATAGCTCTAGGTGGGAGGGGTAAGCCTTGAATTGTAGTGTTTACTGATTTGCAAAATTAGTGAACATGTAACAATTGGCTCTCACAAGCCAATAAGGGCCATCTCCAGCACATCACTGACACAAAACCACCCACCCCAATTTGCAGTATGTACGAATGAATAGGTCTCTCTCAAGGTCCAGCCTAAATGCCAAGCACAGTATCTAGTGCATGGTTGGTACTTATTAAATATCAATTCAAGAAATTGGATGCATGAGATATTACCTCTTCAAAGAAGCCTTTCTCTATCTCTACTATTTGTTCCCTGAAAGCTAGGATTAAGCTTCACCTTCCATGACTGTAAATGGCATTTATGTCTATTTTATGGAATTTTCATTTTCCACCTTTTATAGATAGTTCTATATTATTTAACAGCTATTCAGCACTTACATATTTTGTACATATTTTAATCTCCTGAGCTGGATGCTAAATGCCTTCAGGGCAGGTATCATGCCTTATTCATCCTTGTAACCCTAAAGGATCCTTGCCTGTGCCTTGCACAAAATTAGCACTCAAAGTTGAATAAATGAATTCTGATGAATCAAGTATTGCCCTCGTCTGCTTATGGGTTGAAAAAACTTAATGCTGCTCTCAGTAAAATTGGGAACTTTGAACTGTTAATGACTTAAATCATTGTATTCTTGCTGGAAAAAATGAAGAACACAAATTTCCTGCCTTGATAAATAGCACTCCCTACCAGAAGGTAGCAGAAGGTGCTTTCCTCTAATCAGGGGAAAGCACCACCAGAGCTTCTTACTATAGGGTAAGGGGGCACCAAGTGACTACCCCACTTCCTCTCATGTCCCTCCTTAGCTATTTCTACCCTTGCCTCTTATGAGTGCCCCTCCCTGAGCTACCACCCATTCCTGAGTCTGCTCATCAGATTGGCATCATAGCAAGGTCGGGCAGAGGTTTTGAGAGGCAATAGCAAGAACACTGGTTCCTATGCTTCTGTCCAGGGAAAGCAGACCAAGGTTTTGCTTGGAATAGGCTTGGGAAAATTTAGTTTTCGAAGCTAATTGGAAGGACATTGTAAGAATACTTTTGTACTAACATTTTCAAAATTACTATGTTCGATATGAAGTACATTCATTAGTTTCTTTGACATAATTCTTTAGACAAAGAGATATAAATAATGTTTGTTTTGTTACAAAATAAAGAATTGAAATACTGAGTGATTGAAAGTGAACTACTGTTTACAGGTAGGCAAATCAATACAATACAATTGATATCTAAAGGGTTCTGCTGGTACAGTTTAGCTTTGGGCAGTCAGGTAAATTATTTTAATGTTCAAAACAGAACCAACTGGTTAGAATATTATTTCCTCTTTGCTTTAATTTAAACTCTATCATATGATTTTTTTTCCCTTACGAAATTGTCTTTGTCAGAAATCATGGTATTGCACTATTTTATTTTACTTATATTTAAAATTTTATCTCTCTTCATATCATAAAGCACAATATAAAGCCTCTATCTAATATCTAATCTAAGAGTTCATCCTATTTCAAATGTTTATTGAAGAAGCACTTCATGGAGTTGTAAATATTCTGCCACAGAGTTCCTTCTGTCTGCACACTTTCTCATTTAAGAATACAACATCAAACTGAACTTGCTATGCCTTTGGCAGTGGGTATTTCATTTTCATCCACCCCCCCTTTATTCCATGGAGTCAAACTAACACTATGAATGCAAGGCTGTGATAGGGAACCAGAAGGCGTTTGAACCTTTTAAACCTTTGGTGGGGGTGATGGCAGTGCTGGCATGAAAGGCTGCACAAGTGAGAAAAAGCAGAGAGCACATACAGAGACATGATAGTGCAAAAGACATTTTTTTTTTTTTTTACTTGTCAAGATATGTCTCTCAAATCCACAGCTTTAGTGAGAGAGTCTGCAAAGAGCAGTGATAGCAAATAATGTATGGATGTTTCTTGCATTTGAGAGGCATCCACATCTGCTGAAAGACTTCAAAGGAGTTTGATTTCTGGGTAACTCAAATTATTTAAATGCGTTAAATAAAATGATACTTATATTACTACTTTCCAATGCTTTGAATGCTGTATAGTAGATATTGTCTCTTTTTTGATACATAAATAAGATAATGGAAGTTAATGGTAATTGGGGCTTGTGATGGAGAATATTGACTAATTTTATGAGGAAATTTGAAGCAGAATTCACCATTGTCTCTAAGAAGGTGGTTCTAATGACTATAGTACAACCACAAGATTGCAGTTCTGGATTTTGGACTTAGATGCATTTTATATGATAGTTAATGTTGAAAATTCTTAGATAAAACTTACAAATAAAAAGAAGAAATTGACAGTTTTACTATCATTGTAGATTAGAAGCTGAGATTCAGAAAGTTTAATAAACTTTCCAAAGTCATGCAACTGGCAAGTAGCAGAAATAGGATTAGACTCGGGTCACTCAGTAACTCCACTAGCAATGTTGAACACTTTCCTCCCCATACCTTATATGCAGGCCATCTGTCATGCTTTTATTACTCCATCTGCTCCCTCCCAAACTTTTCCATTTTAAAGCTGTCCCTTCCTAGATCCATATACTTTTGATAGCTCTGATAATTAAGGAGACTTGCTTAAAAGGCCACCGAAGAAATACATGGCACAGACTGTTTAATCAAAGTATCCAGCCACTCTGGGCACAGACGCTGGACCTGGAATGGGTATACAACCCAATGATATCAATCAGTTATTTTTAATTTATTTTTACATTTTTTTTTGTATACTATAACATATATACAAAGCAAAGAAAGAAAAAGAAATGGTTTTCAAAGCACTCCTCAACAAGTAGTTACAGGACAGATCACAGAATGTGTCATAGGCTACCATACCATCATCTCAGATTTTTCCTTCCAGTTGTTCCAGAACACTGGAGGCTAGAAGGAATACATATTTTTTATCACCACAATTGACTTTTTTCCTTTTGTGAAAAGTAACACATATACAAAAAGGCAATAGATTTCAAAGCACAGCCCAAGTAATTGTAGAACAGATTTCAGAGTTTGGTATGGGTTATAATTCTACAATTTTAGGTTTTTACTTCTAGCTGCTCTAAGATACTGGAGACTAAAAGAAATATCAATATAATGATTCAGCAATCCTACTCATTTGTTAAACCTTACTTTTTTTTTTTTTTTTGACATGGGCAGGCACCAGGAATCAAACCCGGGTCCTCTGGCATGGCAGGCAAGCATTCTTGCCTGCTGAGCCACCATGGCCCACCCAAACCTTACCTTCTTTGTATAACTTCACCATCACCTTTGATCTTTCTCCCACTCTTTAAGGGTATTTCGGCTGTGGCCATTCTAACTTTGTCATGTTGGAAGGGGCTGTCAATAACATGGGGTAGGGAGATGGAACTAATTGACGTTCTGGAAAGGCTGGGTCCTCTAGGTTCAGGCCTTGTCTGGTCCAGGGACCCATCTGGAGGTTGTAGGTTTCTGGAGAGTTACCCTTGTGCATGGAACCTTTGTCAAATCTTATGTAATGCCCTAGGTATTCTTTAGGATTGGTTAGAATGGTTTGGGTTGGATTTTGGTAGGTTATGATAGGTAGCAAGATCTAACTGAAGCTTGCATAAGAGTGACCTCCAGAGTAGCCTCTCAACTCCATTTGAACTCTCTCAGCCACTGATACCTTATTTGTTGCACTTCTTTTCCCCCTTTAGGTCAGGATGACATTATTGATCCCATGGTGCCAAGGTCAAACTCATTCCTGGGAGCATCTCTCATGCTGCCAGGGAGACTTTCACCCCTGGATGTCATGTCCCACGTAGCGGGGAGGGCAATGATTTCACTGCAGAGTTGGACTTAGAGAGAGTGAGGCCACATATGAGCAACCAAAAGGTCCTCCAGAAGTAACTCTTAGGCATGCCTATAGGTAGGCTAAGCTTCTCCACTACCTACATAAGCTTCACAAGAGTAAGCCTCAAGGTCAAGGACTTGGCCTATTGATTTGGGTGTCCCTGATGTTTGACACAGTTTAAGGGGTTTCCCTGGTGTTAAATTTTAATTGTCCCATATTTTTTTCTCCCATTCCTCAAGGGACTTTGCCAATAGTTTTTGATTATCTACTTAATATATTCTAGGATGTATCCAGGCATTACATTATGCTATACAGGATTAAAGGCCCTTGCTCTGATTCTGGGATCCCTCAATCAGTTATTTTATTTATTTATTTATTTTGCATGGGCAGGCACTGAGGAATTGAACCTGGGTCTCCAGCACAGCAGGCGAGAATTCTGCCACTGAGCCACCATCGCACTGCCCTCAATCAGTTATCTTTAAGGGAACTGATATAACTGAGAGGGTACCTTATCATCTGAGACTGTGACCTGGCCCTTTGAAGTATCATATTTCTACACTGTGGGGAGATCCTGCTGCAAATGAAGTCAATACAAAATAAAGCAAAGCTGGGAGAAGATTCAAGGAAGATGAAGATATCAATTGAGCCTCTGGATCCAGCTATGCCTGAAGTTAACACAAGTCCTGCTTGATTATTGCAGCTACAATTTTTCCTTCTCTTCCCAAGCTAATTTTCCACTTTCTAATTGTTTTGATTTGTACTTAGCCCTTGTATTGGACACTTCTTGTGCTCTGCCTCACATCCTCTATAAAAAGCCTTTACTGTTCTGTGGCCACCAGTCTGTACAGGCAAAAACTCAAAGCATTTGGAACCCATTGCTTCATTTAACACCATGTTTCTCTCACTTTCTGCCCTGAGGTTTCTTTAACTCCCAAAGAGGGAACTGCCATGAACGACCTGAAAATACAAGGGAGTTCCCACACATGGGATTCACTTTGACCATAGAAGACTGGAGCTGATAGATAAATGCTTCTCTTTTCCATCCTTCAGGCAGTCCATTCAGATCATATTCTACACAACTCTTCAGGAGGTCCAGCAAGTCCAGTCCCAGTTACCTCCAGTGGAGATCAGCTAGATTGCGCTTCTGACATTGGTTTTCCTCCTTCCTCAGAGTCTATTTCCTTCAAAGTAACTCACCTGAGTGCAAGCTTATATTTCAGATTCTGGTCTCTAAGAAGAATCCACGCTTGGTTGGGGTTAACAGTTCCTGTGATGATTTGAAACTGTATGTACTCTAGAGAAACATGTTCTTAGATTTAATTCATTGTTGTGGGTGTGAACCCATTGTAAGAACTTTTGATGAGGCTATTTTAGTTAAGGTGTGATCCATCTCAATCAGGACAAGTCTTAAGTCTATTATGAGGTCCTTTATAAATGGAACGAATACAGAGAAATAGAGAGACAAAGCCATGGACGCAAAAGCTGAAACCAGTGAAACCTGGCAGAGAAGGGAGAGGCCGGTGGATGGCATCATGTGCCTTGCCCATGTTGCAGAGGAATCAAGGATCTCTGGTGGCCAGTCTTTGGGAAAAAAAAGCACTGCCTTAATGACGGCCTGATTGGGACATTTTCCCAGCCTCAAAACTGTGAGCTAATAGATTCCCATTGTTGAATCCGACCCAACCCATTTCATGGAATTTACTGGAGCAGCTATGGAAACAAAAAGTCCCATCACCAGATTCTTAGAACTTTGCCTTGTCTTCACTTCGGAGATATTATTTTTTCCTGATTTTGCTTGTACCTTTCAGACCCCTTCTTTAGTATTTTTTCCATGAGCTTCTCTTCTTCTATTTGCTCCTTAAATTCCAATTGCCAAGGATTTTATTCTCAATTTTCTTCTCCTCTGCACTCTAGATCTTGTCCACACCAGTAGCTTCAACAACCACTTATACAAATTCCTAAATCCCCAGATCCAAATGAATGAATGGGTCTCCTCTCAGAGGACAGAACAGATCAGACTATGCCATTTGTATTTTGCTTTATTTTGTAATAATCTGGTGCCTGGAATTGAGATAAAAACACAGACGTGCTGTTCAATTAGATGAGTGCATTTCATTTCATGTTTCCTTGACCTCTACTCTAAGTGGAACTTTTACTGCACAATCACACACATCTCTGAAGAGCTGTTGTAACCCACTCCCCTCTCCTCTACAAATAACATTTAAAATTATTTTTAGAAAGTTGACCATTTTTATTCTGTCTCCTATGAATTATAAAAGGGCAAAGACTATCCAGAATGATTCTTAGTGGCACTCATATTTCTTTGATGAAGGAAGTTGGGAGTTTGGGGAGGGGGATAAAATATGTGGAAATATACCAGTTGGCCACCATCTACTTCTCTCAACCCCTGTTGCTCCTTGAATCACCCGGTGAGTATAGGTTTTGGTTCTTCATTGTTTGCAAAGCCCCTGGATGCTAGGATCCTGTAATTCCTGTAAATTACATGCAATAACAAAGAATTTAATTCTAGGAATGTAAACATCTGAAAGAGAATTATAAATGACTAAGAGTGCTTAACTGAGACCATAGCTTAGTCCTCTTTTTTTGACTGATACAGAACCATGCCCGCCAATTCTGCTCTCGAATACTTCAACCCACCTCATGCCCTCCAACCCCCCACAACTAGGATCTGTACCCCAGGGGAATAATGAACTGGAGGCCAATTGAGCTGCCAGCCACCCAGACACTGGCAGTGTGTGCCTTTATGCATCTAGCCAATAGCTTTTTTCCTACTCCCAAGATGCTAGTTCCTGAACTCAATCACATTATAACCAATCACTGTCTGCATAATGCAAATTCAAACCATGTTCTCTAATTAATCTATTATGCTCTATCCAATTTACATTATAAATCATAGGAACAATGCCTGTAATTGCCTTTCCCTGTAGCTAGCCTTATTAGAACCTACTTTGGAAAGAAGGTACACTGAATGAGGAATGTGCTACATTTCCAAAACTGCTTCTATGTCCTTTGGGCTGCCTGTCTTCTGGCTGTTTAGAGGTTAAAAGAACACGGGTCTTAAGTTAAATTGCCTCAGTAGACAAAGGTCTATCTTAACCCTACTGAGCAAGTAAGCACAGAACAGAAGGGAATTCATAGGTGCTGACTACTCTAGTTACTCCAATTTCCATTCCTAGAATTTGGTATTGAATTTGGAGAGAGAATTTTCTCCTGCCTTATAATACAGCATACATCTGACTCAAGTAGATCTCACACAAGCATCAAATGGACCAGAACTAGGTGATATCAACTGGTTTTACTTTAGGTTTCATTTTGAAAGACATCTTGGTTGTTACCCATTTTGGGTCACCATGAATAAAGCTGCTATAAACATTTGTGTGCAGAGTTTTATGTGAATACTTTGGCATGTGATTGCAGGACTGTATGGTAAAACTATGTTTAGCTTTGTAAAAAGCTGTCAACTTGTCTTTTAAAATGGTTATACCATTTTACATTCCTACCAGCAATGAAGGAGAGCTCCTTTTGCTCTGTATCTTTGCAATAAATTGGTAGTGTTGCTTTTTATTTTTTTATTTTTTGAACTATAGCCAATTTAATTGGTGTGTAGTGATATCTCTTTCTTTATTTTATATTTCCTTAATGGCAAATGGTGCTTACATTTTTTTCACATGCTGATTTACCTCCTGTATATCTTCTTTGGTGAGTTGTCTGTTCAGCTCTTTTGCCCATTTTTTCAATTGGGCTATTTATTTCATTTTATTTTAATTTATATATTTTTAGGTGCATCGTCCTGGAATCAAACCCAGGCTCCTGCATAGAAGGCAAGCATTCTACCACTCAACCACCTGTGCACCCCTTGGCTATTTATTTTAATTGGGTTGTTGGTTGTTGACATTGAAAAGTTCGTTATACATTTTGTATACAAGTCCTGCATCAAATATATGATTTGCAAATGTTTTCTTTGAGTCTGTGGCTTGTCTTTTCATTCTCTTAATGTGTGTGTTTCAGAGCAAAAAAAATCATTTTAATGAAGTCCAATTTATCCATTTTTTTCATAGATCATACTTTTAGTGTTGTACTTAAAAACTCATCAAGAAATTCAAAGTCATGTAAATTTTCTCTTACGCTTACTTCTAGAAGTTTTATAGTTTTGCATTTTACATTTAGGTTTATGACTATTTTGTGTTGATTTATTTTTATTTTTTATAAGGTGTAAAGTCTGCATCTAATTTTTTGTTTTGCATATGGAAATCCAATTTTTTAGCACCACTGGTTGAAAACACACTTTTTGCTCCATCAAATTGACTTTGCACCTCTGTCAAAAATCAAGTGACTATATGGGTGGGTATATTTCTGGACTGTATTCTGTTTCATTGATATCTTGTATGTACTCTTTGATCAATAACACAATGCCTTGATTACTGTAGCTTTACAGTAAATTTTGAAATCTGATAGTGGTAGTTCTCCAAATTTGTTCTTCTACTTCAGTATTGTGTTGGCTATTCTAAGTCTTTTGTCTTTCTCTATAAACTTTACAAACAATTTATTGTTACCTATGAAATAGCTTGTTGAGAGTTTGGGATTGTCTTAAATCTAGAGGTCATGTTAGGAAGAACTGACATCTTAACAATACTGAATCTTCCAATGAGTGAATAGAGAATATCTTTCCGTTTATTTAGGTCTTTGATCAATCAGTAGTTTGAAGTTTTTGTCTTACAGATCCTGTACATTCCCTGTTGTATACTTATATCTAAGTATTTCATTTTGGTGTTATTTTAAACGGATTTGTTTTTGTAGGTTTTTAAATGTCAAATTTCAATTGATCTATCTGCAAGCTTACTGATTCTTTCCTCAACTGTGTCCAATCTACTTAAGAGTCCCTCAAAGGAAGTCTTCATTTCTATCATAGTGTTTTGGTTTTATAACATTTCCTTTTGATACTTTCTTAGAAACTCCTTCTCTCTGTCAATAATAACCATCTGTTCTTCATGTTGCCTACTTTTTCCATTATAGTCCTTAACATAATCATAGTTATTTTAAATTCCCTAAATGATAATTCTAACAACCGTGTCATATCTGAGTCTGGTTTTGATGATTGCTTTTCTTTTCAGATGGTTTTTCTCTTCGCTTTTGGCATGTGTTGTAATTTTTTGTTGAAAGCTAGACATGTATCAAATAAAAGGAGTTTAAATAAATGGGCCTTTAGTGTGAGAACTTATTTAATCTTGATAGCAACTGGCCAATATTTAATATTTCAACTTATTCTACTATACTTAGTTATGTCTTCCCTTTTGAGTTTTGGGCCTTCCTATGTGTTTCTCTTCAGAGAGATCTATGTCATGCAGCTCCTCCAGCAGTAACCTATTATTATTAAACTAGAACCCTGTTGGTGTGGTGGAAAGGTGGGGGGCTGGGAAGAGTCCTATAATCTATCTTCTCATTAAGACTCAACCTTTCAGTGGAGCTGTGTCTTGGAGCTGCAAAATTCACAAATGTGTACGTCTCTCCTCTAGTGGTATGTGTTTTTACCCTTTGCCCACTACTGCCTTTCCTAGCTTCAGTGTCTCAACCTATTTCCTGTTCCTCTTAGGTAACAAAGAAAGCCTTCAGGCATTTGGAGTGAGGAGTGCTCTGGACTTATACTGTGAAAGTACTCTGGAGCTGCATTTTCAAAATGTGAAAAATCAACCACCAAAATTGACTTAATACAAAAACTACCAAGTGTTTTGTGAGTATTTGTGAAACAAAAGTTTCATATACTGCTGTTGGGCATAAAAATTGGATCAGTTACTTTTGATAACTGTTTAGAGCTGAATATAGCTTTAAACTATATTAACCCAGCAGTTTTACTCTAAGGTATATAGCCAGTAAAACAAAAATGTACAAAAATATTCCTAGCAACATTATTCATAATATCCAGGAAAAACCCAAATGTCACTGAAATTGATAACTAAATTGTAGTATATTCATGCAATCATATAGTAATGAGAAATAAGAATATATCTCACAAATATTTTGAGTGAAAGAAGCCAAATACAAAAGAGTAGATTCCATATGATGTCATTTATGTATAGTTTATGAACAAGTAAACCTAAACAATGGTATTAGAAGTTGGGAAAGTGGTTACCTGTTACCTTGATGGCATTAATGACTAAAACGGCATAAAGAGGGGCTCATAGAATGCTAGTTGCCATCTGTCCCTTGAGTTATGCTCATGGGGGTGTTAAGTATGTGAAACCCCATGAAGCTGTACAGTTATGATTTGTGCATTTCTTAGATGCATGTTATACATCAATAAAAAGTTTAAAGAAATGTGGATAATGAACCCTTCTTTAGCAATCTTGCTTGACTCCTCTTAGGTTCAGGTAGCAAAGAGTGAGAAAGTTCTTTGAAAAAATTCAGTGTAGCAAGGCAATGAATCATCATCATCTACTTTACATACCATTTATATGCAGTATTACCCCAGGTAGTTGCCACATTTCCAAATCAAAGGAAATTCTAGCTTGCTTGAATTTATCTCACAAGAAATGAAGAGTTTTAATTTGAACTTTCTCAGTACTCCAACTCCTGGATTTTCCCTCTTCACTCTAACACTTTATGGAAACAAAGGGTAACCTAAGGCTGAAGTGAAAATTGATTATCAGAATTCCCAAATACCTGTTTCTTCACTGGGTGAGAAATATAGCCTTTCCCTGCTCTGCAGATGGAGGGAATGTATGTGGTCCATCACCGTCACTTAGGTTTCAGAGAATTTTTTCTCCATGTTTTCCATAATCTCTACTTCAATATACCATAGAGAGGCTATAGGGTAGTTGTTGTTTCTTACACCAACCTTGACAAATCCTCTTGCTCATTATGAAGTTTTAACCCTATATGTATACTTCAAGAAAATACTTTTATTGACAAACCTTCACACACATACAGTCCATGCATGGTATACAATCAGTAGTTTACCATATCATCACATAGTTATGTATTTATCACCATAATCATTTTCAGAACATTTACATCATTCCAAAAAATGAAGGAAAAATGAAAAAAGGAGAAAACTTATACACCCCATACCCCTTACCCCTCCTTCTCACTAATCACTAGTATTTCAATCTACCCAATTTATTTTACCCTTTATCCTCCCTATTATTTATTTTTATCCATTTTTTTTTACTCATCTTTCTATACCCTGGATAAAAGGAGTGTCAGACACAAGGTTTTCATAATCGCACAGTCACATTATAAAAGCTATATCATTATACAATCGTCTTCAAGAATCAAGGCTACAGGAACCCAGCTCAACAGTTTCAGGTACTTCCCTCCAACCACTCCAATAAACCATAAACTAAAAAGGGATATCTATATAATGCATAACGATAACCTCCAGGATAACCTCTTGACTCTGAAATCTCTTAGCCACTGAAACTATTTGGTCTCATTTCTCTCTTTCCCTTTTTGGTCAAGAAGATTTTTTCAATCTCATGATGCTAGGTCTCAAATCATCCTGGGGATTCTGTCCCACATTGCCAGGGAGATTGATACTCCTAGGAGTCATGTTCTACCTAGCAGGAGGGCAGTGAGTTCACCTGCTGAGTTGGCTTAGAGAGAGAGAGGCCACATCTGAGTAATAAAAGAGGTTCTCTGGGGATGACTCTTAGGCATAATTTTAAGTAGGCTTAGCCTATCCTTTGCAAGGATAAGTTCCACAGCTTGGAGCGAACCCCAAAATTGAGGGGCTTAGCCTATTGATTTGGTTGTACACACTGCTTGCAAGAATATCAGAAATTCTCCAAATGGGGAAGTTGAATATTTCCTCCTTTCTCCCCAGTCCTCCAAGGGGACATTGCAAATACTTCTTTATTTACTGCCCAAATTACTCTGGAATATGTCGGGGCATCGCACTAACCTGTACAAATCAACAAGATCTCATGCCCTATTCCAAATTGCTTGTACTTATAATGTTTAACTAAACTACCTCTATGTCAACTTTTTAAATGTTCTTAAATTTATGTAAATGTGCTTTTAATGATTAATTTTGTGGACAGAAACTCTCTCCATTAAATGAAGAGAGAATGTATTAGATCAAGTCATTAAACAGAAAGAAACACTTTCACTAGATTAAGAAACAAACTAATTGAATGCAAAATTACACGATCGAGTTTTTAATTTTTAGTTGTAGAGTAGCAATTGCTTAATGGTTAAGTTCTTCCTCCCACCACATGTAAGTGCCATGAAGACAGGACCAAGTCTCTTTACTCACCATCACGTCCCAGATTATTAATACTGGTCCCTAGTAGGTGTTCAGATTATGGGCTGTTATTGCTGATGGAAGAATGACATTTATTATGGTTACAGCTATCATGTCAACAGCTAACTAGGACATTCCTGTGGACAAATGTTGTAGTGGACCCTGACCCATTTTTCATAAGCCCCACTGCCCAAACAGCTCCCATCCTAATTAGGTTGTTAAAATTATCATTCCTCTTTTTTCTGAAACTTCCACTTACATACGCCATAGATGAATGTTTGTTTCTAACAGCTCCAGCCAGAGGAGCCTTAATTAACTTTAATGGTAAAGACATGCACAGTTAAAAGAAAGTTAACCTAGAAGAAAACTTTGCCTAATTATAATAGTAAAAATCACACTCACTGAAACTGCCCTGTACTAACCCACTGGAATAGCCCCTCCTTACTGACTTGTTAAAACTTTCACTTCCCTCTTTTAAGAATAATGAGGGACTTATCTAACTTGCAGGGGGCAAGTTGCTGCTTTCTTTCCCCACAGAAATAAGTGAAACTAATACAGCATGCCCTGAAAAGAACAGACCTGAATTTAAGATGACCCCAGGACATAAAATACCCTGCAAGCGAAATCAAAGTGGGCAAAAACAACAGGAAAGAGGAAAGTTGGATCTGAAAGAAAACAAGAGGTCCAACCATCACAAATTCTGACATCTCAAACCTACTTCCCCAGAGAACAGAAATAACAGAACCCATCAGCCAATAATAATAAACAAATTGGAAACCCTAATAATAAATGTGATCATGGCCAATTATAATATCAATTTGCAATCATTAATCTGATTGTTTATGAACCCATCCCAATGTGCCAATATCCCTAATAATCCCTAACCCCACCTTCCTTTATTTAATCCAATAAACGAAAGTCAGGTCTAAGGAAAATAGTATGTTCCTGTTTTCACAAGGCAAGCCTTGCTACATAAACTTTCTCTCATCTCAAAATCCCAGTGTCTACGGATTGGGTCTATATGCAGTGGGTGAAGACTCACTTTGGAGCCACAACAGTGTTACCAGGTAGAGAAAAACAAATCATGATCAAATGTGGTGATTTAAAGTAACCCACAGAATGTGAGATATTATTTGCAAATCATATATTTGGCATGGGCCCTGTATGTAGAATATATAAAGAACTATTGAAACTCAATATTGAAAAGACAATAATTCAATTAAAAATGGCCAATATATTTTAATAGACTGTTCTTCAAGGAAGATATACAGACAGCCAATAAGCACATGAAAAGATGTTCAATGTCATTAGCCATCAGGTAAATACAAATTAAAACCACCATGAGACATCACTTCACACATACTATAATGGCTAGAATTCAAAATACAGATGATAACAAGTATTGACCAAAATGTTGAAAAATAGAACCCTCACATAGAGCTAGAAGGAAGGTAAAAAAGTACAGCAGCTTTGGAAAACGTTCAGCAAGTTCTTCAAATGGTTAAAAATAGACTTACCATATGATCTAGCAATTCCATTCCTAGCTATACAGTGAAGAGAAATAAAAACAAATGTGCACACAAAAATGAGTACACGAAGTTTATAGCAGCATTATTTCTAAAAGCTGGGAAGTTGAAATAACTGAAACATTCATCCACTGATGAATGGATAATAAAATGCAGTATATCCATATGATGGAATATTATTTGGCAATAAAAAGGAATGAAGTACTGATAGATACTACAACATGGTTGAACCTTGCAAACATTATGCTATGTTTAAAAACATAATCACAAAGGACCACATATTTTAGATTCCATTTATATAAAATGTCCAGAATAGGGAAATCTGTACAAATAGAAAATAGATTAGTGGCTGCACAGGACTAGAGAGTAGGAATATTGGGGATTAATTGCTAAGGGGTACAGGTATTCTTTTCAGAGTAATGAAAATGTCCTAAAATTGATTGTGATGATGGAGGCACAATTCTGAGAATATGCTTAAAGCCCTTGAAAGGTGCATTTAAATGGGTGAGTTATATGACATGTAAGTGATATCTCAAAGAGTTATTAAAAATGCATTTTAAAATGTTATAAATGAGATCAGGGAAAGATGCTTCTGAGAATGAAAAAAGCAATAGAGAGAGGGAATTAAAAGTAATGAAAAACTTCACGTATGTAAAAATAATTTCTCTTATATATAAAATATCTAGAACAAGCAAATTCATAGTGACAGAATTCACAGTGATTACCAGGAACTGAGGAGAAGAGGAATGGGGAGTTATTACTTAATAAGTACAGAGTTTCTGTTTGGGGTGATAAAAAGTTGTGTTGGAGATGGGGTGATAGCACAGTATTGTAAATGTAATCAATATCACTGAATTGTATATTTTAAATGGTTAAAATGGCAAACTCTGTGTTATATATTTCCATGATGAAAATTTTTGTTTAAAAATTCTTCATGTATATAACTTAGTTATTTCATTAAAGGTAGCCCCAAATTTATCTTTGAATCTAGGGATGAGACAGATTCCCCCTAAAATTTTAAGGCTAATTTTTCTTCATATATGCAACTATAATAATGAGAAAAAATATATATAATCTAGGACAGGTAAAAATAAAACATGATAAATCCCTTCAGCGCCAATTCCAATGTAATCAACATGCAAAACCAGGAACTCTCAGTCAGAGAAAAACATTAACTTTTCAGGGAAAAAATGTCTCCTGGTAGTCTTAAGGCAATTACATCTCTTTTGCCAGGATGTATTTTTCTTCTCCATGTAGGTCGGGCAAATAGCCCTTGAGTATTCCATTAAGAGCCTTTCCCCTTATGCATTTCTTTGTAGTTCAGTCATTGTTGCTGGTACAATTCTACCTGGAGAACTTTTCTTTAATCTAGACTTCTGTATACTATTAAAGCATGAGACAAAGAACAACATGTCTGCAAGTCGAACAATTTCTAGTTATTTTTGCAGACATATTTGCCATTGTTAGCTTTGTTCCTTGCACAAGTAAAATGTCTAGAGTTATGACAAAGCATAATGTTTCCTGATTCTTAACTTGAAGAATATAAAACTCTTCCAGTGTTTATTAGACAACTCCAAAAGTTTATCTGATATTTAATAAAACCTTAAAAACTTACCACAAAGAGATTTTGAGGGGCTCATTTTATATATGTATAATCTAGTATTTAGAGATAAGAATGAAGCTGATTGGGTTGGGATTAAGGTAATTCAGAAAACAGCACTGCCTGTATTTTAGAACTTCACCTACTCTTTGAGACCAAAGGAAGAAAGTTTTATTATGTTCAAAACCTAGGTTTTCTGTAGCACATATTCTAACTCAACCTGTTTGGATAGATCATTTAAATAATCCAAACAAAGGAGCCCAGAATAAGAATGACAGCCTTTAATCTTGTATAGTTTAATATAATGCCTGGATACATCCCAGAGTATATTAAGCAGATAATCAAAAAGTATTGGCAAAGTCCCTTGAGAGTTGGGAGAAAAATTATGGAACTATTAAACTTTACCAGTGGGGAAACCCCAGATACTGTGCCAAACATTAGGGATACCCAAATCAATAATAGGCCAAGCTCTTGGTCTTGACGCTTGCTCTTGTGTAGCTTATGCATGTAGCAGAGAAGTTTAGCTTACCTATAGGTATGCCTAAAAGTCACCTCCAGAGGACCTCTTTTGTTGTTCATATGTGACCTCTTTCTCTCTAAGCCCAACTCTGCAAGTGAAACCATTGCCCTCTCCCCTACATGGGACATGACATCCAGGATTGAAACTCTCCCTGGTGGTATGAGAGATGACCCCCAGGGATGAGCCTGGTGCTGGCACCATGGGATCAACAACACCATCCTGACCAAAAGGGGGGAAAGAAGTGTAGCAAATAAGGTATCAGTGGCTGAGAGAGTTCAAATAGAGTGGAGAGGCTACACTGGAGGTCACTAACACATGCTTCAGTTAGACATCACTACCTCTCATAACTTGCCAAATCCCAACTGAAACCAATCCTGCCAATCCTAATGAATGCTTAGGGCATTATATAAGATTCTACAAAGTTTCCATGTGCTAGGGTAACTCACCAAAATCTACAATCTCCAGATGGGTCCCTGGACAGATAAGTCCTGAAATGCAGAGGGGCCACTCCTTCCAGAACATCAACTAGTTCCATCCTCCTATCCCATATTATCGACAGCCCCTTCCAACATGAGACAGCTAGAATGGGAATAGCCCAAATATTCCCAAAGAATGGGAGAAAGATCAAAGGTGATGGTGGGATCATACAGAGGAGGTAGAGTTTAACAAATCAGTATGAGTGCTGAGTCATTACACTGATATTTCTGTTAGCTTTCAGTACCTTAGAGCAGCTAGAGATAAAAACCTAAAATTGTAGAACTGTAACCCATACCAAACTCTGAAATTGGTTCTCTAACTAATTGTTGCACTGTACATTGAAATTTATTGCTTTTATGTATATATGTTATTAAAGACAAGGAATATAACAGAGAAGATAGGTTCAACAAATGAGTACAACTGCTCAATCATTATATTGATATTTGTTTGTCTCCAGTGTCTTGGAGCAACTAGAAAAAACAAAAAAATTGTGTAATTTGGTACCCATACCAAACTTTAAAATCTGTTCTATAACTACTTGTTAAAATGTACTTGGTTCATTTCCCGGACCATGTACCCAAAAGAAAAAAAATGTACTTGGAAATTTATTGCTTTTTTGTCTATATACTTCACACAAAAATAGTAAAACAAACAAAAAAATCCTTACCACAAAGATCTATTGAGCTTTTCTATCTGATAATAAGAACCACAGAAACTTAGAGATAAATCATCATAAATATGACAGAAGGAGAATCTGATCATGTCCCTCATGCTCTAAGCCTGCTCAGCTCAGACATAAATCTTTCCTCATCCGTTCAAAACTTTCCTTCTTATGTATAGATACCTGAAAACTCTGCATGGTAATGCAAACAAAGTTAGAAAACTGATTCATAGTGCTCTTTACTTATACAGGTCAAATATGACCTCATGGTCAGAAAGGACTTTAACTGTCATATAGTCCAAACTATGTACTGATGGTATTTGAATACGCTTCATCAATTTTATAGCTAAATCCCTCAACCAAAGAGAAGAAACCAATTCCATTTCCATACATCACCTACTGGTTTAAAGTGCTTTATAAGTAATTAAAATTATTTTTCTGCATTCATATAGCAGATCTTTGAAGATAGCTAACACAGTCATGATAAGAGCTGCCATTATTGAGTACCTACTCTATAACTGGTATATATTATCTTACTTAATTCTTACAACAATACCCTATGTTAAATAATATATCCATTTAACAAATGTTGAAACCAAGACTTGACCAATTTAAATTTCCCGAGGTCATGCTGCCCAAGATTCCAAGATTCCAAGCCTGGGGATTTGGTCTAAAGCCTATGATTTCCCATTTGGGTCCTGCTAAATTCCCATAGGTCCTCCCTTCCAGGGAGCCCTAAATTTCTTTTCCTCCAGGAATATTTCCCTAATCTTTCAAATGTTTTACAGTTTTAGACTTTTGGAATTCTACTCACCGCTCTCCTCCTAACGCACCACAGTGTATTGATTTATCTCTTATATGACAATTTAAAATTTAAAAATATTGGAGTGGTCTTACCAGGACAAAATAGAAAAAAAAAAATCATCCCTTCTCACTCTTTGCAATTATATCCGTGTAGTATCAGAATGCACTTGGCTTTTATTGGTATTAGGAAATTTGATTATTTTGTTATTTTACCAGTAAAATTACAACCTATATTTTGAGAGTGTTCAAAGTGACTTTCAGTCACCTGCTCATTCATTTCCATTCCTCTGATCTGCAAATCCACCGTAGGGCAGTTATTTGTCCTTGTCTATTTTACAGACAAGGAAACCACAGCTGAGAGATGTAATCATAACAGCACTAATGAGGCAGATGTAGATTTGAATCATTGTCTATCTTCTGACTCCAACCTAGTATTGTACTCACCACACAGTATTGCTGGCATTAGATAAGCCAACAATGCAAGCCAACATTTAGCATTCTGCCCCATTAATTAAAGCCCCATGTAATTTTCAAATATTATTGCAAAGCTACATCTCCACTAACTTCTTTGTAGCAGTTTTTTTTCTTTTTAATTCAAGTATGGGTCATTATTCTTGTCACTGTTTAACTGTACCTTCTTAGGTTCAACTATCAAATCATTCAGGTTTGTTTCTCTGTGCTTTGCAATAAAACATTTGATAAATGGCAATGAAAGTCAAAACAGAATTTAAAGTTTCAAACCAGGTTGCCCTTTTTTTTTAAATTCCCATCATAATTTTGAAAGTGTTTTTCCATTGACCTCTAGCCTTCACTGACATTAAGAATATTATTCCCTTGACCATAATATTTCTTCTTCCTCTAGATCATGGGTTGGCAAAGTTTTACTGCAAACATTTTAGGTATTTCAGACCAAGACACAAAAGTAAGGATATTATACAGGTACTTACATAAAAACCATTTAAAAATGGAAAAACTATCCTTAGGACATGGTTTATACCAAAGCACTCTGTAGGCCACATCTAGTCCACAGGCTACAGTTTGTTGGCCCTATTCTAAATGCTTCTAAGATTTTCTTTAATTTTTGGGTTTCAGCAGCTGAACTAATATGTTTTAGATGTATTTTTTTACTTATATTTATTCTGCTTGAGGTTCATTGAATTTCTTGGATCTGAACGTTGATGTCTTTGGTCAACATTGGAAACTTATTGCATATTATATCTTCAACAATTTCTCTCTGGCCCATTCTCTCTCCTTTCTTTCCAATAAATCATTTGAAATTGTCTCGCAGATACTGAATGTTCTGTTCAGTAATTTCTTTCATTTTTTTTCCTTTATACTTCAGTTTGGTTACTTTCTATTGACCTGTCTTCATGTTCACTGATCTTTCTTATGACATGTCCTTTATGTCTGGTGTATTTTTCAATTCTAGTAATTCCATTTGGCTCTTATATAGTTTTTATTTCTCTACCGAAATTTTCTGTTTGTTTATGCAAGCTGTTTATTATTTCTGTTAGATACTTTAATAAATTGATAACGGTTATTTTAAAGCCATTGACTGCTAATTACAAAAATCAGTCTTCTGTGGTTTTGCTTCTATTGACTATTTCGTACTCTAGGTTATGGGTCATATTTTCTTGCCTCTTTGTTTCCTGGTATTTTCTTATAAGTCAGTCATATGTAAAAACAAACAAAAAGCAGTAGAGACTAAAGTGAGTAATGTTTA
Organism: Myrmecophaga tridactyla; assembly: GCA_004026745.1. Classification (NCBI taxonomy): domain Eukaryota; kingdom Metazoa; phylum Chordata; class Mammalia; order Pilosa; family Myrmecophagidae; genus Myrmecophaga; species Myrmecophaga tridactyla. The sequence continues at coordinate 8,743 of PVIY010028938.1, read as the reverse complement.
CCCCAGATAAGGTCACACAACTTCATCTCTCAGATCATCAGAATGGTTGGGCTGAGTCAGTCTAATCTATTCATGAGCTGGGTCTGGGCATTTTTGCAGCTTTATGACTCAGTCGGCCACTGGCTTCAAATATTTTTATGGTTAAAACAGTACTTTCCCTTAGTAGAGCTTAGGATCTGAACATCACCAAAACTCCATAGATCTTTTTATGTTTGACAGTCCAGTTACTGACCTTCCAAACTTCAGGGATTTCTCTCAAGTTTATAGCTCAGCCAGCACTTTTTGGGGGTCACTATGCCTCAGGAAATCTATCCACTCTGCCACCCTACTCTTAGTCTTCAGTGAGCTCAGTGTACCTCAGGGGGTCCTTTCTTAGTTCTTCCTTATCCAAGCCTTCAGTAGGCCATTTCTGTTCATTTGGAAAGGCCCCATGCACCATGCAACAGGAGGAGAGAAGGGACATGCTCTCCTGTCTTATCCCCACCTGCTGGAGGTAGCACTGTCTTACAGTCTTAAAATCCCCCATGAACTTCAAGGGGCTATCTTGCTCAGTGCTTCTGCCCCGTTTGGGCTGGCTGCTGCTCACTTCTACTCAAGGAGAACTCAATATGCTTTATGGGTGTCCTCTTTTAGCTCAACTTCTCTACCTCCAGCTTTAGGTGTGCTATCTCCACGCACTCATGAAAGCACCATGGGGAATATTTGGAGGCAGATTCCCTTTAAGTCTGTGGATCCTTGGGAATTCCATTCATTGTAAAGGGTTGGGCTGGTTTCTGCTTAGCCACACCTACAGTGGTATTAATCCTCCTCCTCCTCCCATAAACCGAGGCATGAAAAGAGCCATAAAACTTATTTTTTTCCCTAGGAAGAGCCTATTCTTTTCTGGAGATTAGATGATTTAGGATTCTTTGTATACTCAGGTATTTTGGTGTGCCAATATGAAGCCCTTATGTACCCCAGAAAAGCCATGTTCTTTTCCCTGATCCAGTCTTGCTGAGGCAGCAATGTTTCTTTTAATCCTGATTCATTATTGTGATATGGAAACTTTGGATTGTTTCCCTGGAGATGTAACACATCCAGATTTGGGTAGAACCTTTTGATTAGATGGAGGTATGACTCTGTCCATTCCAAGTGGGTCTTGATTAGTTTACTGGAATCCTTTAAATTTTTATAGCCTTAGAACTGTAAGCTTGTGACTAAATAAATTTCCTTTATAAAAGCTTACCCATTTCTGGTATATTGCGTTCCAGTAGCATTAACAAACTAATTCAGATGGGTTCTTAAAATTGTGATTTTCTTTGTTCTTCTTGTTAGGATGTAACAGATAGTCTCTCGCTCTTGAAAATTTTTACATTATACTCTTGGTTAAAATTTTGTTCAACTGTCCCTTAGCTGTATAACTTTGGGCAAGTTACTTAAATTCTATTACCTCAGTTTCCTCCTATACAAAATGGGGATGATAATACCATAGATCTCATTTTTTAATGAGAATTACAGGAAATACATGTAAAAGTGTTTGGTATTGCACCTTACAGATGGAAAGTGCTCAAGCATCAATGATTGTATTAGGCACTATATTAGACATTTTATTTACTTTATATGCTTCTTCTTTAAAACACAAAAACCTTGCAGAAAAGTATTATCTCCACTTTACAGATGAGGAAACAGAATCTCAGTGAAATAAGTACTGTGTTAGGTAATTAAACATCAATTTTTCTGATTCCTATGAGTTTTTTTACTATGTTGATATATCTTTTCATCAATGAACGGTCTGGGGGATAGATCAACTAGGGCAGCTAAATTATCTAAGACAAAAATAAGCATAGGGCCCAGTATATTTATAAATGTGGCAAGCAATTTTTGGTAATCTAGTAGGCAGCATTCAGCCACAATTAAATCACAATTCAACTTGAGAATCAACGGGCATTGGGAGATTTGATCAAAAGTAGCAGGACCACTGATTTTATGTACTCTGCCCATCCTCCTCCCAAAGCCTTATACAACCCAGGCCCCTAGCAATATATGAAGATCAGATAACTTTCATTCTTTTAAGGAAATATCCTTAATCAGGAGTCATTAAAGCTAAATCCTGTATTAGTCAACTATGGCCACAATAATTCTGCCTATGAAAGTCCCCAAATCTCAGTGGCTTAAAATAACAAGGATTCATTTTTCATATTCATGGGTCTGCAGATTGGTCAGGTGGCTTAGCTTTGGTCTACATTTGTCATTATGAGACCCAGGATGGAAGGGCAGCTGCTACCTGAGGAATGTTCTTCTCATGGCTAAAGTCAGAAGCCCCCACAGTGTTAAACAAAACTTAGAAAGCCTCTTAAAGCTTTGGCTCAAACTGACTGACTTCTGTCTATATCCCATTAGCTAAAAAATTTCACATGTTCAAACCCAACACCAATATAGTGAGTATACTCCTCTCATGGAGATCAGGTAAAGGGTATTAGTACTTGCTGTTAGTAATTTAATTTACCACAGAGCCCAAAGACAAGTACTGTCCTTTAGAGTTGAGTTAAACACGGAGAATGATACAATTTCCCCTTTATTTCAGTTTTCTAAAGCTGCCAAAATACAATATATCAGAAATGGATCAGTTTTTATAAAGGGGGTTTATTAAGTTACAAGTTACATTTCTAAGTCCATTAAAATGTCCAAATTAAGGCACCAACAGGAAGATACCTTCTTGGAGGAAAGGCAGCTGGCATCCAGTTTCCTCTGTTACATGGGAAAACACATGGCAAAGTCTGTTGTCCTTTTCTCCCTGCTTCTGGTTTAAAATGGCTTAATAAGTTTCTGGTGTCTCCTGGGGCATTTTCCTTCTGCATCTCCAAACATCTATGTCTGAGCTTTCTCCAAAATGTTTCCCTCTTAAAGGACTCCAGTAGGTTGATTAAGACCCACCTTGAATGGGTAGGTCACATCCCATGGAAACAAACTGGTCAAAAGTCCCCCCCCCCCCAACAACACGTCTGCCCCCACAAGATTGGATTAAAAGAACATGAATTTTCTGAGTTGCACAACAGTTTCCAACCAGCATACCCCATCCCTCCAATAAATGAAGGAAAGAGAACCTGGCTACCATGACTGTAAAAGGAAACTCTCAATACCATTACCACTCAGGTCTTCTTTTAATGTTTCAAAGGTACTTATTCCATTGCTTGTAGAATTGCCAGTTAGATACGTGACCTCCTGTGTAGTTTGAAGACAACCCATCACAAATTTGTATTCCATAGGAACCAAGGACCACGGGTTGTAGAAATAGTAACATAAGCATCTCTGCCTGGCGTCTATCACAAAACATAAACTACCGGATTACATCATCTCCAACCCATATCTTTAAAATGTTTTATTTGGAGAAAATAAAATTTAGTTTTTCTCTTTAGGATTAAATTCGTGAAAACTATATTTAGTTACCAAGTAGGGAGCTCATTTCTCCATGCAGAAACAGGACAACCATAGGGAGCCCTAACACCAACTAACCAAATGTTATCTTAAAATGACAGATTATAAAAAAGTGGGAGTGTATTCTGAAATTTCAGCGGTAAAATTAATTCTTTTCATCTTTGTCTCTTTGCTCAGTGAGAGGCAGCACTAAATTTTTATATTTTCTTTTATGAATTTACTTTAGAAAATGCCATCTCAAAAAATTTAGTATGTAAAGCTACAGATCATAAGGGCACATATAGAGGCTCTTTAATGTCACATATCACATATTTTCCTTCTATTAGATGCTCAAAAGACAGTTAAGCTCATTAGTAACTGCCCAGATATCCCTAGGGTATTGTAGCTGAGAATTATAACACAAATGCTTCCCATAACTTAGAATGAATTATTGCAAATATTTAAAGGTAACTCCTTACTGCAGATGCTTTATGGCATAATGAGACCTTTATTCTACCTGATTAAATGCTCTGGTAAATCAACATTATTGAAAAGTACTAGGATAGCATGATTTATTTCCAAATTTCCACAGTGGCAAATATGTCCATTTGGCTTTGGTGGAGAAAAACAGGACAAATGACAGGTCAGCAGCTCTCCCACAAGACTGGGCTATCTTGGAGATTACTGACAAATCCACTAGGAGACAGGATAAAATTCATTGGGATGAAATGTCATTGTGCATAAATAGACAAAATAGTGACTCAATATATTTGTACCTTTGACTTTTTAGGCACACATCATGAAAAATAAAGATCTTCGGCATGGTTTTTATTATAACATCCTCTGCTTTTTCTAGAACCTCTGTATGTTGGTTTTGATTTCCTCATTAGATTTTAAAACACATTAAGGCAATGTCCTAGTAGTATAACATTCATAGAGCACTTACCCTGTATCAGAATAGTCTTATGTTTAAGTTTCCTAGATGCTAAAAGCAGATACCATGAAATTGGGTGGCTTAAAAAAATGGGAATTTATTAGCTTACAGTTTGAGGCCAGGAAAATGTCCAAATCAAGGCATCCTTAAGGCAATGCTTTCTTGCCAAAGACTAGCTGCCAAGAATCCTTAGCTCCTCCTACACATGGCAAGGTACATGGTGGCAGCTGCTAGTCTCTCCCTTCTCTTCTGGGTTTCATTGCTTTCTACTTTTTGCTTCTATGGCTCACCCATGCTCATGCTCTCTCTGTATTCATTCTGTTTATCAAGGACTCCAGTAATAGAATTAAGTCCCATTCTGAATAAAATGGGTCACACCTTAACTGAAGGAGCCACATCAAAAAATCCTACTTACAATGGGTTTACACTCAAAGGATTGAACTCGATTTAAGAACACATTTTTCTGGGGTACATACAACTTCAAACCACCACACTCCACAATCTAGACCAAAAACACATGTACTTTCTACATGCAAAATACATTCATTCCGTCAAAATATCCCCAAAGCCTTATGTCACTTCAGTAACAATACTAAGGATAAAGTCATGTCAAAATCTGTTATAGGTGTGGTTTGTTCTGGGACACAATTCCCCTGTCTGTGGACCTGTGAAATGCAGAAAACAAGTTATCTGCTTCCAATATACAATAGAAGTGCAAGCATCGGATAACATTTCCATTTCCACCGGAAGAAACTGAAAGGAAACCAAGTCAGGGATCTCAAACAATTCAGAAACCCTGCAGGGCATGCACCATTAGATTTCAAGATCAGAGTGTCATCTATGGCACTATATTTTGTCCTCCAGGCCTGATGAAGCAGCAACCTCATCCCTTTTAAGTGCTTGCACAGTGGCCATGCTCTCACCTAACATTTGGGTGAAGACTACTGTCTTCACACATTGGGATGGTGGCCAAGCTCTCTTCAAACACTGTGGCACAGATTCTACCTTCTTCAAGCATTCAGGTGATAGGCCAGATCCTCTGCAATCCCTGAGTCATAGGCTCCACCCTCTCAAAATAATGAGGTGGCAGCACTCTCCCTGGACAACAGGGTGGAATGCCCATCCTCTCTAGGTGCCAAGGCAGACTCATCCTCTCCACACATACATGTGGGCTCACTCTCAGTAAGAGAAGATTTCTTTAGTCAAGATCTTGGTTCTGCCCTTCAATCTGTCCCTTTTAATCCAGGCTGACAGTAGTTCTGCTCATAAAGAACTTGCAGAAAACCTTGTCAATTGTACATGTAGTGCACAGGAGTCCAAACTTTCAGACTGTAGGACTTTCCACAGATCCTTCCTGACTTACAGTGAATTAGCCGACTGGATCTATGCTTAATTAAACCTTCATATGGAGTACTATTTTTCAGGAACTTGCTTTCTGGAAGCTCAGAATTTTCCAAACCTTCCATTTCTGGTATCTTTGTGCCCAGGAGTTCAGTTCCCAGTTTATCCCTTTCCTCTCACATTTACAATAAGCTGCCAGGCTGCACTTTCTGTACTTACCTTAGAAATCTCCTCAGCTAAATATCGAGGTACATTGCTCTCAGATTCTGCCTTTCATCCAACATCAGAACTCAATGTTGCCATGTTTTCTGCCACTTTAAAATAAGGATCACCTTTCCTCCAGTTTCCAATAACACATTCAGCACTTCCATCTAAGGGCTCATCAGAAGTAACTTTAGCATCCATTTTTTTCTACCAATAGTCTCTTCAAAGTAATTTAGGTCTTTTCTATCAAGTACCTCAAAAATCTTCCAGCCTCTAACCAATTCCACATTTTTGATATTGGTAATAGCAGTATTCTACTCTTGGTCTGGTACTAACATTTGTTTTCATTTCCTAGGCTGCTCAAAGCAGATAGCATGAGATGGGTCAGCTTAAATAATAAAAATGTATTAGCTCACAGTTTGAAGCCAGGAAAACGTCCAAATCGAGGTATCACCAAGACACTGCTTTCTTCCCAACGATCAGCTACTGCTGATCCTTGGCTTCTCTGCCACATAGCAAGGCACATGGCAGTGTCTGCTGGTCTCTCCCTTCTCTTCCAGGTTTTGTTGCTTTCTGCTTCTTGCTTCTGGGGCTGGCATTCTTGTGCACACACACATTTGTTCTCTTGCTCTCTGTAGTCATTCTGCTTATAAAGGACTCCAGTAATAGTATTGAGTCCCATCCTGAATAAGTTGGGTCATACTTTAACTCATGAAAAAAAAATCCTACTTATGTTGGGTTCACATGCACAAGAATGGATTAGGTTTAGAACATGTTTTCCTGGGGTAAATAAACAGCTTTAAACCAGCACATCACTCATGCTTGATGTAAATGAACTCAATTAATTCCCACAATAACTCCAAAAAGTAAGGTCTATTATTTTCCCCTTCTATTAGATGAGGAGACCAAGAAACAGAGAGATTAAGTAACTTGCCCAAGGCCACACAGCTAATAAGCAGCACAGCTAGAATTTGGATCCAGACATTCTAATTCCAGAGTCCATGAACCTAACCTTTATGCAAGACTGTTTTCTACTCCCCATATTTCCCAGAACTCCCTGCTATATTCTGGACATACAGGATTTCTCAAATATATTCCTTTTGAATGAAATGTTTGCTAAAAAAAAACAAAAAAATAATGTTTTCTTTAATTTACTTACAATTCCCTCCACCTCTACCTCAAAGTCTTTCTCCATTGGACCCAGATACAAATACATCCTTCTGCTCCTCCTACTTGGCAGCGACGCCAACTATGTTTCATGTATTTTTCTTGGAAAGTTGGGTTCAGAAGGATTCTGTGGCTGCATCCTGGCTCAGCAATAGAAAATATAATGAATTATAATAATTTTAATCAATTAGCAATATGGGCTATCAGTACAGGACCATTAACAATATGGGCTACTAATAAACATAACAAAGTTAAACAGGATAGTAGTAAACATAACAAAGTTAAATGGAAAGATATTGTCTCACTGACCCTCAATATGCCATGACACCAAATGAAACCACTAGTGAGCTCCTTCTTATCCTTACCCTTCCTACTTGTTCTCTCTGTAACATCCTGTTGTAAGTACTACAGGACATTGAAGTGTGGTTTAGTAGAATGAACGAAGACTTTGGAATTACCAGATCTGTGGTTAAGTCCTATTTGTTATGCTTGTATTTAAGAACTCCCATATATAATATCTCCCTCATAATGTACTTATAGTGAGTTAATCATATAAGGCAGTGGTAGGCAATTCTTTTCTGTAAAGGGCCAGATGGTAAATACTTTAGGCTTTGTTGGCCATAGTTTGCAAATGTCTGGTATAAAGGAATATGAAAGTATATCCTAACTAAGGAAGAATGTTAATTGTCTTCAATAGTTAGAGACTTATTTTCTGTTAGTTGTGCAGACCCTGTGCTAGGTGCTTTAGGTTTACAATCCTCTCAACCAGCCTGTGGGAAAAGATTATTAAATTATTACCAACTTTACTGTAGAGAACACGGAAGAGTAAGTCGGTCCTCCCAAGTCCAGACATTAAGGGACAAACCTGCAATTTGAGCACATCTATGCTGAAGTCCCAAAAGCCTATGTTTCTTCTACAAGATAGCAGGAGGACGATTTAAAGCATCATCTGAGTAGATAATATCTAGGGTGGATGTCAAAAGAATGGCCTTCTAGTGGCAGGTCCCCAACACAGGGGAAGCCTGAGTACTATAAAGCTTAGGCTTGGAATGACTTGGGCAGTGACGTGTTATTAAATGTTTAACTACAGACTTACAGACTCTGAGGTCATGATAGGGAACCCCTATTTGTAGCATATCTGACCTGTGCATGATGAGACTTCATGTGCCATAGAGGCCAGGTCAGGCATTCTACTGGAATTGAGGTGGGCCATCTGGCTGCAAGAGGTAAAGGAGTAAATCTGAAGAAGGTATGGAAACACTGGGCTATATCTTTGCCTGCCTTAGCCTCCAGGAGCAAAGCCATCTCAAGCTTCTCTATTCCCTGAGAATATAGCGCTGGCTACTGCACGAAATGCACAACAAGCTGGGGAGAGAAAAAAATAAGAAAACTGGGCTGGAAGAGAGGGTGTCAGGCATTGCTTAACTCTATTTGAGTTGGTAAAAGGCTGCTTTAATGTCCTGAATTAATGACCTTGGAACAGCAATGGACCCATTGTGTGTTACAGAAATGATAATGGTGATTTCTCCTTCTTGGATATTTGAATCACTCATTATATAGAGAACAATATTAAAAAAGAGAGGAGAAATTAATTCTCATCTTGCATATTACAATGTGCTATTAAAAATGCCATTGCTTCTGTACAGAAAAATACAAAGTATTTCATGTGAATTTAGCTTCTTGGAATTACTGTATTTACTACAG
>PVIY010028937.1:0-32585 GCA_004026745.1 Myrmecophaga tridactyla | reverse complement strand
GTTTTTTATTTCTTTACTTTGTATATATGATATACTATACAATAAAAAAAAGAAAAAAAGAGCATGGCCTTTTCTGGGGTGCATAACATCTTCAAATATCACAGTTACCAATAACAAAAAGTCAGGAAATATTAATAACATTTCAGATTAAAACACAACACACATACACAGCATTGGAACAACATTGGTCCCATATTCCCATGCAGCAACAATTAGCTTAACCTAAGAAACTCCTCCCACTTGCTAGATCAGATAAATCAGGTATTATATATATTTGATTACCATACTCCCCAGTACTCCCTATTGTCACTCCTGTAGGAAGTCTAGTGTCAGGTGTACTATTATGGATTGAACCGTGTCCCCCACAAAGACATACTCAAATCCTAATCCCTGACCCTGTGGATGGGAACACATTTTCAAATAGGATCTTTGAAGATGTTATTGTTTAAGGTGAAGCAAAAGTGAATCAGAGTGAGTCTCAACCCAAAGTGACTAGAGTTCTTATAAAGACAGGAAATGTAGAGAGTCAGTAGGAGACAGGGAAAAACACAGCTATGTGACTAAAACAGAGACTGAGTTATGGATTACTACTAAGCCACAACAGAACACGATGGACTTCAAAGTGTGATTCCTTCCAATACCTTGATTTTGAACATCTGACCTCCAAAATTGTGAGGTAATAAATTCATTTTTCTAAAAAGCCAACTTGTCTGTGGAACTTTTTTATAGCAGCCCTGGCAAACTAAGATATGTACTGCTATTTTTTTGTAAATCCAGTTGGAGATACATGCTTATATTACTGCCTAACCTTCTTTGGCATTTGGATTTATGAACCCTGGCTTACATTTTCTTGGTTTAAACATTTAACATGGCTCCCTGAAGTTAACACAAACCACCCTGATAATATTTTGAATATTTTCCAAACACTTCAGTTACTACTTGAAGACAGTTTCTTTTGCTACATCATTTCCATAAGCATCTGAACTCATCCATTACATTTTGAGTCTACCACTTTTCATTAACTTTAATTTGGGGTGTACCTTGCTATAATCCCCATGCATGTGTACTTTTAGCTTCATTTATCTTATTCTACCAATTCTCCTTATTTTGTTCTAGTTTTTAACCAAATACTTTCATTTTAGTCTTTCTATACTAAAAGAGAAAGAAATAAAGAAAGAGAAGGAATATTTTTCAAGGCATACTCAAGCTCTGAAATTTCAGTGATACCTACTTGGTTAAATGTATTGCTTTTCCATATTTTAAAATTATAAGCAGCTGCTTCTTCTGGAAGCAAACTAAATGCACAATAAAATACAGGTCATGAACTAATAGATCTTTGACATATTTTTGGTGTTGTCATTTCCCTTTTAAAAAATGCTGCTGTAATACTAAATATATCTGCAGTGCTTGTTCTGTGGAAGACAGACAAATACAACACTTACTCCACCTAGCCACAGAGATACAGACTCAAAGCACAATAGGGAGGTCATGAAAAAAAATTTAAAAGGACAAAGCAACAAAATTGAAAGAATATTCTTGTGGTTCTCATGAAAGACAATAGAGTTGTTTCTTTCAATTTTCACAACAAAGACATACTAACTTCTTCAGCTGCCAAACTCAATCTTCGGAACTAAACTCCATTTCTAGGACTTCAATCAGACCTTTTTTTTCACTGAAGAAAGTGCTAAGAAATGCTCTGGATACCATCACATTGCTTGCGTTCAAGGTTGGGTTAAAATAAAGGTCTTGGGGGCCTCAAAGTTCTCACTTAGGTCTCCAGCAAATTCTTATTTTTAATGCTCTGGCTGAAAGCTGAAATCTAGTCCTTCAATAGGTTGGGCACAAAAGGAAGAAAACTTCAGGGAAAAACTAGCTTTACTTTCAACCAACCAAAGGGACATTTTGGTACATTTATTTTAGGCTAACTATTGATTCTGCCAGCTAAAAAACAAACCAAAGACTCACCCAGCACTCTATATGGAGACATATTTCTTTGTCATGTGTGGACCTGTCTGTATTGAAGAAGAATTGGGATAGCCTATATCTGAGATTGAAATATTCCTCCTCAACCCATACATGCCTTCGCTTTCAGAGTCTGTTGATTCTTATCATATCACAAGTATAAATATGTTCCTGAAGATTCATTTGGGAACCTGGGTCTCTTAGAGGCTTCATGAAATGTTCTGTACAGATTAAGTTTTGGGTGGGAAATAGAATGATTCAGGATATGAGTTCCCTTTCCTTAGACAGAATGGCATGAGATTGAGGGCTGCATTCTGGAGTCAGAAATATGTGGTTTTAAATCCCAGAATGGTTACTGACTAATCATCTAACCTTGGGCATCTTACTTAACCAATCCTCTCCCATAAACTCTACCTCACAGAATCAGGAGAATTTCAATTATCTATAGCTATGTGACAACTTATCTCCAAAACTCAGTGGCCAAAAGCAATATTTATTTGCTCACAATTCTGCATTCTGAATTGGGCTCGGTTGGGCAGATTTTCTGCTGATCTTGCCTGGGGTCACTCATGCAGCTATAATCATCTGGAGACTCAATTGGGGCTGGTTGACCCAAGATTGCTCATTGCTGGGGTGGACAGAACAGTTGGGGCTGGCTGTTCCTCTCTCTTCATTCGGTAGAGTAGCCAGACTTTTTTACATGGCAGCCCAGAGCTCCAAGAGAGTAAAAGCAAAAGCTATCAGGCCTTTTGGGACCTGAGCTCTGAAATTTAAACATCACTTTTGCTGCATTCTGTAGCCAAAGCAGGTCATACCACCAGCTCAAATTCAAGGGTAGGAACAACCAAATGGCTATTGACAGCTGAATAGATTTAAAAAATAAAGAAAAAGAATATATACATACAATAGAATACTATTCAGCCATAAAAAGGAATGAAAGTTCTGATACATACTACAATGCAAACGAATGTTGAAAACATAATGCTAAGTGAAATAAGCCAGACACAAAAGGACAAATATTGTGTAATTCCATGTATATGACATGTCTAGAATAGCAAATTCATAAAAGCTATTAGGTAGGCTAGAGATTACCAGGGACAGGGAGGAGGGGAAATGGGGAGTGAATGCTTAATGAGTTAAGAATTTTTGTTTTGGGTGATAGACTTAGTTTTGGATTTTTTTTTTTAACTTTGAAGACTATTTTCCACAGTGGCAGCACATCAGAATTATCTGTGCATTTTTTTTTGCAAATTTTATTGAGATATATTCACTTATTATATATTCCATCCAAATTATATAGTCAACATCTCACAGTATCATAACTTAGTTGTACGATTATCATCATATTCACTTTTAGACCATTTCATTACTGCAAAAAGAAAATTATCAGACACACAAAAAAGAAAACCCAAAACATCCTATATCACTTATCTCCCCTTATTATTAACCTATAGTATTGGTGTGGTACTCCAATTACTGTTGAGAGAATTTGAAGGTATTATTGTCAACTATAGTCTGTAGCTTGCAATAGGTGTTTTCCCCACAAATCACCCTATTATTAATTCTTTGTGTCAGTGTCATTATTTGTACTTGTTCATGCAAGTGCTTATTTCAATTTGTAGTGTTAATAGGTGACATACATGGGTCTAAACAACTCTTTTGAAAGAAAATCTGAATGATAAACTTTTAATAATCAAAATGGTGATTTTAGCACAGTATTGTAAAAGTAATTAATACCACTGAGTGTTACACTAAAATGATTTAAATGGCTAGTTTTGGATTATATGAACAGTGTCATAAAAAAAATTCAAGGGGAGCTGAAATGAGCTCCAATTCTCAACAGGAGGAGCAGCATGTGCATACAGGGATGGGAAGACTTTTAGCTGCTATCTTTGTAGACAATCCACCTGTGCTCATTTGAATCTGTGGTAGACCCCAGAAAAGCCATGTCCTTTAATCCTCATTCAATATTGCTGGCTGGGAGTTTTTTAATTGTCCCTTGGAAGTGTCACTTACCCAATTGTGGGTATTAACCTTGAATTAGAGGGAGATGTGACTCGACCCATTCAAGGTGGGTCTTGATTAGTTTCCTGGAATCCTTTAGAAGAGGAAACACTTTGGAGAGTCACTTTTTTAGAATGATGAGAGTCATGAGGAGAGCTCACGCAGCCAGAGACAATTGGAGGTGAAGAAGGAAAATGCCCCTGGGGACCTTCATGAAGCAAGAGGTCTGGAGAGAAAGCTAGCAGATATCACCACATTTGCCATGTGTCTTTCCAGTTGAGAGGGAAACCCTGAACTTCATTGGCCTTTTTTGAGTGAAGGTAACCTCTTGTTGGTGCTTAATTTGGACACTTTTATAGACTTGCTTTAACTGAGACATTTTCATAGCCTTAGAACTGTAAATTTGTAACTTATTAAATTCCCCTTTTTAAAAGCCATTCTGTTTCTGGTATATTGCATTCTGGCAGCTAGCAAACTATAACACCTCTGCAAGGAATATGTGAGACAAAGCATGCATAATGCTGAGTACAGTAATGGGTACATAGTAAGCTCCCCAAAATAATTAGGGAAAAAAGTACATTTCTAGTATTATATTACTTGAATTCAAATCCTGGCTCTGCCACTTACTAATTGTTCGATGGTAGACAAATTTCTAAAATTTTCTTTGCCTCAATTTTTACATCTAGAGTTACTAGATTACCTGTTACCTCACAAAGTTATTGTAAAGATTAAATAAAATGATACATGTAAAAAACAACTTCGAAAAGTTGTTTTAAGAAAAACTATTTGTTGTTATTTTGGTATGTGTATAAGGATGGTTCTAAATTAATTTCCCCCAGATTGCCAACTAATTGTCCCAGCAGTCATAAAAATCATCCTTTCCTCTGCCTTCAATTAGTAATGTCTTTCAAATTAGTTATTAAAATTTCTCTCTCTCTCTCTTTTTTTTTTTTTTTTTTTGGCATGTGCAGCCTCTAGGAATAAAATACGGGGCTCCTGTATGTCAGGCGAGAATTCTACCACTGAGGTACCCTCACATTCCCTAAATTAGTTATTAAATTATCATGTGTAATAAAGTTCTATTTCTGCTTTTCCTAGTCTGTTCTATGAGTCTTTCCATATCTAACCAGCTTAGTAAAATTTATATCAGTCTTATATAGTTCTAAGAAAAATTCTATATTGGTGTTTTCTTTGGAATGGCATTAAATTGTAAATTGATTTGGAAAGAGTAACATATTTATGATATTTGTTTTGTTTTTCCCTTTCTAGAACCCTTTAACTCTAGTAATTTTAACTTTCTAGTCATACAATCTTTCCATAAGTGTATTATTAAGTATTTTTACCATTTCCATTACACTTGGCCATTACTTTTATCATAATATTTTCAAGGAGGTCAATGCTGGTAGGTAAGCTTATGTTTATAATATGCATTGATTCTTTTTTCTTTCATATTGAACCTCAGTTGGAGAAAGTTAGTTAATCATACATCTCAGTTCATTGCATAATGTCAAGATCAGGCTATGCAATGCCTTTTTTTAGTCTATTTTAAATTTTTATTTCAGCTTTTTTCAATCCCAGTCTCTAATCCCATTTCTTTCTCCTTACTTTAACATGCTTGATATGGGTTATAAAATATTTGCATATCCTTGTAAAATATGTAGTTTTGTATTGCATATTTACATAATTTCAGTTTAAGTAAATAATATATACTTAAGAAGTAAATACTTCTTTCCTCCTTGGCATTGTGTTTTTAGGGTTATCCCTATTGCTGTGTTTCTATCAGTATAGCTTTCCATAGCACATGCCCATCACATTTTCTTACTGTTCCAGTTTGCTAGCTGCTGGAATACAATATGCCAGAAATGGGATGGCTTTTAAAAAGAGGAATTTGTTAAGTTGCTAGTTTACAGTTCTAAGACTGTGAAAATGTCCAAATTAAAGCAAGGCTATAGAAGTATCCAAATTAAGACACCAACAAGAGGTTACCTTCATTCAAGAAAAGCTAATGAAGTTCAGGGTTTCCCTCTCAACTGGGAAGGCACATGGTGAACATGGAGACATCCGCTAGCTTTTTCTCCAGACTTTTTATTTCATACAGCTCCCCCAGGAGCATTTTCTTTCTTCATCTCCAAAGGTCTCTAGCTGTGTGGGCTCTCATGGTTCTTATCTCTCTCTCATTATTCTCATGCTTTCTCCAAAATACTCCCTCCTTTAAAGGATTCCATAAACTAATCAAGACCCACCCAGAATGGGCAGAGCCACACCTCTGTGGAGATAATCTAATCAAATTTCCAACATATAGTACTGAATAGAGTTGAAAAGAAATGGCTGCTCCACATGATGGGATCAGGATTAAAACATGGTCATTCCAGGGTACATAATCCTTTCAAGCCAGCACACTTACCCCTCCTTTGGTGATGGACAGTTAGCTTGCCTCTACCTTATCACTGCTATAAACACTATGAGGAATATCCTTGTGTGACTCTCCTTCAGACTTGTGCAAGAATTTCTCTGCTATATGTAAACCTAGAGAGATATTTAGTCAGAGGTGTACACTAAGTTAAATTCACTGAATTTTGTCAAAATGCTTTTAAGATACTTGTGTAAGTTATACTATTTCCCCATATCCTTGCCAAAACTTGGTTTTCATCATCCTTTCTAATTTTTATCAATGTGGTGGGTGTAAAATGGTATATAATTTTTTGCTTTAATTTTAATTTTTCTACTTAACACTGAAGTTGAGTATCTATTCATAATTGGTTAGTGATTTGTGCTTCTCTTTCTGAGAATTGCCTGTTCACATCTTTTGCCCATTTTTATGTTGGATTTCCAATTTATTCCTGATGATTTGCAGGAGTTCTCTATAAATTCGAGTCATAATGCCCTGTTGGTTTTAGACATTGCTGATATCTTCTCCCAGGCAACCACCTGTCTTCAAAGTTTATGTGCCATTGAACAGAAATCCCTATATTTCATGCAGGTAAATCCCCCTGTTTTTCATCTGATAAGCACATTTTGGGGTCTTGTTCATAAATTTCCCCCCCTCCAATTCATCAAGTTAGTCTCCAGCATTTTCTTCTCCTACCTTAGTAGGTCTATTAAATCAAGCTTAATTTTTCTCTGTATACTGTACCATTTTTCTCATGCCACCTAAGAAACAATCCATCTTCCACTTGTTTTGTGGTGATATCTTTATTAAGTATTAAGCTTCCATATATTTCTGAGTTCTTCATTCTATTTAACAGGATTCTCTGTTTTCTTTTTTTTTTTTTTTTTTTTTTTTTTTTTTTTTTTTTTTTTTTTTTTTTTTTTTTTGATTCTTTGTCTTCTTACACAAGTCCTATGTTATTGCTATTACTATGACTTTGGGTAGACCAATTTCATGTTTGTGTAATATTTTGTCAGCGTTTGAATGAATTTTCAGTAAAACACTACCAACATTGCATTTTGTTTTCCTTCTTTGCAGTAGGTCCAAGATATCTTATGAAAAGGGGAACAATGTTATGACTATGACTTCCTTAACAGTGATAGACAGCAAAAAGTTATATTTAGTCACATTTGTCTCCCCCAGGAATGGAAAAATTATTAATTATATGGTGAATGTTGGAAGGTCTTTTAGATCCACATCAGATAGCCAGGATGCCTGCTTAAATCCTTTACACATGTATTTTTCAGGTTTGGTGTTTCTTGCACGCCCTTTCTTCAGGCTCAGCAGTGCAGGTTGTAGGAATATAAAGGGGCTATGTCAGGTGTTCCAGAAATTGAATGGAGCCAGTTGATTATTTTACCTAGTAGCCCCATTTAGGAAGACCTGTCTATATTCTTTCTTTCCCTTGATTTGTTTTGGATATCATTATTAGTAGACCTAGTATCCTGACCATCATCCATCTGTATATTTGAAGGCCCTGTGCCTTTCTCATCCTCTGTAAATTGGATTCCTCTAGGCTTTGGATCTCCAGCCTGAAACTGCAATGCTCCCAAGGAAGCTTGTTCTCCAAACGTTAATCCTTTCCCCAGAATGCTCTGCTTTTTTCCCCATTTGTCTTGTTTCCTGACAACTTCTGCTAAATTTCACTCACTTTACCTACCATGTGTAGAAGAGGTAAAAGTGAAAATCTAAACCACCATGTCCTTCAAAGGATAATGGAGCCAGGTAAAATAGAGCCCTTTTGTTCTGCTGAATATTTGGATGGTTTGGATAAGCAAAAGTGGGTCTGGGTGTCATGGAAGGCAGTTTGGCGGTTCCTCAGAGCTGAGTATAGAATTGCCATAGGATCTGGCAATACCATTGCTAGATTTCTACTCAGAGGACATGAGGGCAAAGACACAAATGGACATTTGCACACCAATGTTTATAGCAGCATTATTTACAATTGCCAAGAGATGGAAAGAGCAAAAATATCCATCAACAGATGAGTGGCCAAACAAGATGTGGTATATATACATACAATGGAATATTATGCTGCTGTAAGACAGAATAAAGTTATGAAGTATGTAACAACATGCATGGACCTTGAGGACATTTTGCTGAGTGAGATAGCCAGAAACAAAAGGACAAATATTGTATGGTCTCACTGATATGAACTGACATTAGTGAATGAACTTGGAGAATTTCAGTTGATAACAAAGACCATCAAGAGTTAGAAATAGGGTAGATGTTGGGTAATTGGAGTGGAAGGGATACAGATTGTGCAACAGGACTAATTGTAAAAATTCAGAAATGAATAGCAGAATACTACCTAACTAATACAGTAATGTTAGTACACTGAAGGAAGCTGAATGTGAAAATGATAGAGGGAGGAGGCCTGGCGTCACAAATGAAATTGGAAGGAAAGATAGACAATAAAGACTGAGATGGTATAATCTAGGAATGCCTAGGGTGTACAATGATAGTGACTAAATGTACAAATTAAAAAATGTTTTGCATGAGGAAGAACAAAGGAACGTCGATATTGCAAGGTGTTGAAACTAGATGGCAATTAATATTTTAAAACTTTAATTTATGTGTAAAGCAAGAAATGTTTATTTGGTACAAAATTTATAATTTATCTATGCATTTCCTAATATAACTTATGTGGACAGTTTAATTGAACACCATAAGTACATGGAACCTTGAGTAGGGCATGGGAGTTTGTAGGTTTGTTCAGAGTGATGCCCTGATAAATCCCAGAGTGATTTGAAGAATGAATAAAGAAGCATTTGCAAAGTCCCCTTGGGGCAATGGCAAGAAAGGGGGAAAATTCAACTTCCCCATGTGGAGAATTCCTGATATTCTCACAAGCAGTGGGGACAACCAAATCAATAGGGGAACAAATGTTAAAATAAATTTAGTAGATCGAAATGCTAGTAATCAATGAAAGGGAGTGATAAGGGGTATAGGAAAAAATAGGAGAAACAAAGGCTAAAATATATTGAGTAGATGGAAATACTAGCAATCAGTGAGAGGGAGGGGTAAGGGGTGTGGTATGTATGAGGTTTTTTTTCTTTTTTCTTTTTCTTTTTATTTCTTTTCCTGAATTGATGCAAATGTTCTAAGAAATGATCATGGTGATGAATATACAGCTATGTGATGATATTGTGAGTTCTTGATTACATACCAAGAATGGAATGATCACATGGTAAGAATGTTCATGTTTGTTGTTATGTTTAAAAAAAAATTTTTTAATTAAGAAACATAAAGGAGGGTCTGAGGTTCAATTCCCAGTGCCTGTCCAAGCAAAAAAATAAAACACAGTGAATTTGGCCCCTAGTATGGAAGTGGACACCAATGAGAACTGCTGTGTTTCACTGCCATAAGAATTTGCATTTAGGGGCTTTTTCAATGAAAGGAGGAAAGGGTACTGAGGAGATTCGGGATCCAGGAGAGAGAAGGAAAACCAGCTTGCTAGTGTGCTGCTGAGCGCCTATATGGGAGGGAAAATAAAAGAACAATTCCAGGGGAAAAGACTTTTAAAAAGTGCCTAGTTTCAAGTAGAAGAGCTCATACTGTTGAGCCATAAATGTCCATATCCCATTTGTCTCCCCAAATTCTCACTAATTCTGATAAAACAAAAATGTTTCATGTTAACAGATAAACACATCTGCATGGACTTGGTGGGTGGGGTGGTGGTGGTATTATGAGTATGTGTTAACTGAGAAAGAAGTGGACTTTATAAAAGGGTTCACATGCTGCAGAATGGGACAGGCTGTGTAAGATGGTGAGCTGACCCGTTAACAGACCATGTGCGTTGGATGCAAGAATTCAGAGCTAAAGATGATGACAGTAACTAGAAGAAGGAAGAGCCAAAGAAAGAAAAGGAAGACAAAGAGGAATGAAGAGGGAAACAGCTAAGACTTAAAAAGCATGCCAGGAATTATTCAAAGTGTTTTACTTTGCATATATAAGGGTGACCATGGGATTCACAGAAATCTTAGAGCTAGCTTTGGAATTCCCAAAGAAAGTAATGAGCATTCAATCCAATCTTATCTCATTCTTAAGACATAGGATGCCTCACCTAACATCTGCATAACTTTTAATCATTAGCCTTTACTCCCAAAAATACTCCAAATGCAAAGCTAACTCACAACTTCCTTCTAGCGTCTAGCCCTGAAGGTGCCCTCAAACTCATCATTAGAGCAAATATTTATTGTAATTTTCCAGTGCATCATGCCCAGTTTTTAACCGAAAAAATAAGTTTTAAAAAAATAGATAAAATTTGTCAAACAACCTGCTCCATTTGTGAATCTTGATCTTGTATCACCTCTCGCTTGTCTTTGGCTTTGACACTTGTCAACAACTTTCCATTTCTTCCTTAATATCAGTCTAGGGCCTCTGGTCTGTTTCCTAGCTTTCTCTAACAACTTATTTTCCTAGACTAGTCTAGTTTAAGCTCCTTCAGGCCCCATACTTGTCTTATATCTCTCTAAGACTTTCCATAATGGGGAAGTAACTCTTTATTAATCCCTTTTGAAGGTCTCGGGTTAGTTCTTTCCTTAATAGTTGAGGCAGCTCTTGGCTGCCCTCTTCTGGGATCAAGTCCTGAACTCACCCATTCCTGTTAACCAGCAACCCTTCAGATCCCACTTTTCCACTGAGCTGGAACAGGTGAGGTGATCAAGGTTGTACATCTGTAACTCTCTTCCTCTGCTGATGCCATATAATATGAATGATGCTATTTTATCTACCTTATCAACTTAAAAAATTTTTTTCTATTTCTAATTTTTTTCTTTACAAGCATTTTATGCACATTAAGCATCTATTTTTTCACCTCCTAAATGCTGTAGCTATTTTACCAGCTAGAAAATTTTTGTGAAAAAAAAAATGAATGCTGAGGGTGGGCCACAATGGCTCAGCAGACAGAGTTCTCGCCTGCCATGCCAGAGACCTGCATTCATTTCCTGGTTCCTGCCCATGCAAAAATATATACATAAACTATGTAAAAAAAAATTAATGCTGAGCCTCTCAAATGGAAAAACCTTAAGTGAGTTCAATAAAGCCAGATTACACTACCTGCCACTACCTGTGAAATAACTTCATGTAAAACTATCATTTGTATGTTATGCTATATACAAAAAATCAACAAATTTCGAAGCATAGCACCACAATTAGTTGTAGAATAGATTTCAGAGTTTGACATGAATTACAATTCCAGAATTCTGGATCTTTACTTCCAGCTGCTCCAAGACACTGGAAACCAAAAGAGGCATCAGTTCAATGATTCAGCAATCATACTCATTTGCTAAATCCCATCCTCTTTGTACCACCCATGGGATGGTTGATTTTTAAAGATCAAATAGAAATGTGAAGTATAGGAGACTGTGCCCAATGTTCCTAAGGTTTCCAGTTTCCCGTGGTCTCATCAATCATCCAAGAACACATACTCCCTCTACACACACAAACACACCTTTTGTTGGAGATAATATTGAGTCAAATTGCTTAGGATCTTCAGACTTTGTATTCTCCAACCAAGAACATAGCTATTCTTACATTGAGCACTTTCTTCTTGACTAAATGGAAGCTATTATGAGGTTAGGGAAGCAAGGGGGAAAAAATAAAAAGAAAAATAGTGATGCAAAAGAAAAGAGAAGAATTCTCATTCATTGCTGGTAAGATTGTAAAAGTATATAACTACTTTATAAAACTCTATGACAGTTTCTCTTGAAGTAAAATATATACCACCCTATAACAGCATTTCCATTTCTACATAATTACCCAATATGAATGAAAGTGTATGTCTGTGTAAAACCTTGGACCAGAGTTTCATGAGTTTCATGGCAGCTTTATTCATAATAGCCCCAAACTAAAGACAGCTAAAATGTCCATTAACAGTTGAATGATAAACATATTCTGATATAGTCAGATAATGAAATACTAGCAAAAGTAAAAAAGAATAATACATGCAACTACATGAATAGTTCTCAAAAAACATTACCCTGAGAAGACACAAAATAGGAGTGCACACTATTTGATTCCATTTTATATAAAAGTTCTAGAAACAGCAAATAGACAGATCTAATCTAGAATAGTAGAAGTAAGAAAAGTGGCAACCTCTGGTCAAGGATGGTGCTTATGACTGGGAATGGATGCCATGGAACTTTCTGGGGTGATGCAACTATTCTGTATCATGCCTAATTGGTGGTTACATGGATGTTATACATAGGTAAAAAAGTCATTGAACTATACTTTTAAGATTTACACATTTTATTAAATGTAAATTATATCTCAATTTAAACAAAAAAAATAGAAGAAATAAAGAAAAGGAAATTAGAAAACCAGTAAGAGGGCTAGATAAGAGACTGCCAGTTAGGAAATGTCTAACTTCAATCCATATGCTGCTAAATACCCTTCCCTGCCTAAGTAGAAATAAAATAGTTTGGTTTTTTTTTTTAATTTAGTTTTAATTCTAAATTATACCCCCAGATATTGTGTAGTTTCCCTGCTTCAGGCTTCTGCTCAAGACTTGGTGGCATATTGAAATGACTGAGTTTGGGCTTTGGAAAGTGGGCCAGCCTCATGGGTGTGGAACTTGTACAGGCTCACTGGGCCCAATTCTCTGAAGGCCCCACAACTGTTTTATTGCTCTGCTGCCACAGCCTTGAAATTCATTTTAATAATTGTGTCCTTGAACTTGTGCTGAATAAGTGAATTTCAGTGGGACAATGAAGCATTTATGAGAACAGAGGAGATACGTGCAATATGTGTGTCTGCTGTTCCTTGCTACCTGTCTTGTTTTGCCAGTGCTGCCATGGCAATTGCCACACAATGGTTTGGCTTAAACAGTAGAAATTTATTATGTCACCATTTTGAAGATGAGAAGTCTAAGATTAAGATGTCAGCAAGGTCATGCTTTCTCCCATCGCACTCTCTCCTCTCTGGCTTCCTTTTATGACTTTTTCTGGCCGACTGCAGCTGAAGTTCCTCTCTTTATAAGGCCTTCAATCACAAGGATTAAGATCGAGCCCTGATTTGATTTGGCTGCACCTTAACTAATAACATCTTTAAGGTTGTGGTGGTTTGAGGCTGTATGTACCCCCAGAAAGATATGTTCTTAAATCTAATTGATTCCTTTGGGTATGAACCCATTGTATAGGGACTTTTGATGAGACTACTTCAGTTAAGGTGTGACCTGCCTCATTCAGAATGGTTCTTTATCCTCTTACTAGAGTCTTTTATAAATGGAATAAATACAGAGAGAGAAAGAGAGAGACAGCCAGGGAAGTAAGAAGCTGAAATCAATAAAACCCAGAAGGGAAGGGAAAGACCAGCAGATGCTGCCATGTGCCTTGCTATGTGGCAAGGAGACAAGCATCACTGGAAGCTAATCTTCAGGAGAAAGCATTGACTTGATGATGCCTTGATTTGGATATTTTCCTGGACTCTAACCATAAGTGAATAAATTCCCATTGCTTGAGCCAAACCCATTTCATGGTATCTGCTTTAAGCAGTCTAGAAAGCTAAAACAAAGGTCAAGTTTACAAATTGGTCCACCTCCACATGTACTCAAGATTAAGACATGAACTGTCTTTTGTGGGGTCCATAATTCAATCCCATTTTCCCTTTGTGGTGCTCATGAATACAGAATTCTGACGAATCTAATGCATGGAGTTCAGCTAGACATAAAGCAAGTACAGGGTACTTGTGACTGAGTAAGGAGGGGGAACCTGACAGCTCCCCGGAGGCCATGCTTTCTGTTTGATCTAGAACTTGCTTCCAGCACAGAAGAAAGGCAATGATGTTCTAAGAAACATGAATTACCAAGGAACTCTCCATTCTTACCCACGTTAATCCTCTGCAATTACTGTGGGAAAATAAATGACATAGAAGGAAAGAAAAATATAGAGCAATTTTTCCTTTCATTTTCCTTTCAGTCATTCTTCACTCATCAGAAAGCTGAAGGTAGAATGCATTGGTAGAATGTAGGCCTATTAACAAGTGAAGTATAAACAGATGAGTTAGTTTTGTACAGTGCTGCCACTTTTTTGGTAAGAAAAAAATACATATGCGGGTACAAACTATTAATATGAATTGTGTAATTTTGGTGATTCTGCAGGTAAGTTAAATGATCCTATATTTGCATTTAAAGTGAACATTTCACAATATATAAATAAATAGTAAAATCCATGCTAATGATTTATTTTGGCTTTTCTTTTCATAGAAAAACAAAATACTATGACAAATAGAGAGTGACATGATAAAGAAAAGAAAATCTTTATATTTTGGTGCTTTTTGAATAAGGGATACTACCTCTTCATTTTGTACTAGGCCTCACAAATTATGTAAACAGTCCTACCGGACCTGAGGCTTTGAAATAATATATTTACTAGAGAAAGAGGGGAGCCATGTGGAAAATAGAGTGATGGGGTGCAGAGGACACCTAAGGCCATCTTTTAACATCATACACCTCACGTGTCCTGGCTGCTAAAGAACTTCATCCCAAAGTAAGACCCTCAAAGGTCCTGGCAGGGTTGAGGGAAAACAGGTAATAGTCATCAGAGCAATTTGATTTTGATGGTTGCATTGTGTGATATTTCTTTCAGTATCATGTGGCACAAGCATACAAGATAATGGCTCCAAGTGGAACATTCTGAGAAAATGAAAGAGTAGTCTAGAAAACCCCATAATACCAGGACTGTTGTAAGTGACAGAAGGCAAAGTCCAAGATTGAGGGTTTATTGCCATTGTCAGCACCATTGCAACATGGGAGAAGGTGGATCTTTTTTCTTTCCAGAGTGGAACGATATTTATTAGGT
Source organism: Myrmecophaga tridactyla (assembly GCA_004026745.1). Lineage (NCBI taxonomy): Eukaryota > Metazoa > Chordata > Mammalia > Pilosa > Myrmecophagidae > Myrmecophaga > Myrmecophaga tridactyla. Next base: position 17,390 of record PVIY010028937.1, on the reverse strand, counting down.
CTTCCAGGTTGTTCATGAGAAGAGTGATTTTAGCATGGTGCTGCAACAGAGCCCAAAATCAGTTCATTTCATTAGCAGTCTCTCAAAAGCAGAAAGAGACCAGTTGTTCTAGTTTGGAAAAGAACTCTGATGGTCACCTGGGGAGATTTAAAAACCTAATCCCAAAATGCTTTGGCACTCCTCCTGTCAAGAAGTAGAGACAATATCTCCTCCTCTGAATCTGGGTTTTGTGTCTGCTCGACCACTAGAATATGGCAGAAGTTATGACACAAAAGTTTCTGGCTCCACTGGTGGTCTCCACTACCCATTTCTTTTTTTTTTTTTTTAACATGGGCAGGCACTGGAAATCGAACCCAGGTCCTCTGGCATGGCAGGCAAGCATTCTTGCCTGCTGAGCTCCACTACCCATTTCTTTAGGATGCTGTCTCTTGGAACCCAACCATTAGGCCATGAGGAAGTTGAAGCAATGTGTAGAGAGGCCCACATGAAAAAGGACTATGTCTCCCAGTCCTCATCCCTGGCTGCTCTCTCAGTAACAGTAAACAACAATTTATGAACCATGTGAGTGAGCCATCTTGGAAATGGATCTTCCAGATGCCAGCTGAGCTGCCACAGTTGACAGTGAATGCATGGAGAAGAGATGAGCCTTACCTGGCAAACTCTACTCAAATTGTAGATTTGTGAACAAAATAAACGGTTGCTGTTGCTTAAAGCCACTATATTTTGGCAAGGTTTGTTTTGCAGCAATAAATAAAGATACACTCCCTTGGGTTCTATGGTCAGATGTAATAATATTCTGACCACAGTGTTGTCAAAGTTAAATGAGTTAATATATTCTACTTACCTAGAACAGCATCTGGTGTGGAGTAGGTTTCATACAGTTGTTTTCAGAGCAAAGGTAACTTTATCATCTTTAAAAATATTCCTTAATTGTGATTTTATCCTCTCCAGAGTAGCTGTGTTTGGGAAAATGTTATTTTACTTTTTACACACTCAGTAATAACCTCTCTCTTCAGATTCCACCATCAGTCAGCTTCTTTGTATTCTGCAAGATAATGTTTTACTTTATAATCAGAAAAATGAAAAAAAAATCAGCAGCACAAAGTTTATAGAGAGGGGCTCACACTAAAAGCCCACCAAGAGGATTTGGGGTTGTCAGGTAGGCTCATTGTCTTATGTATCCATTCTGTAACCTGTACTAATTTCCTATTGTTTTGTTAATTATAAAAGTTATAGATCAACTCTGGGTTATAAGAACACAGATATTAGTGATAATATCCTCTGTACTTTTAACATCTCTGAAAGCTAAAACAGAAAAAATATAATGTATGTTTGTTGTTCAAAATCTGAAAAACACAAACTAGTAAAACAATATAATTTCACAACCTGGAGGAAATTACTATTAAAATGTGAGTACCCATTTCTTATTGAAGGGAAAATAGACAGGTCTTCTAGGGAGTTTATGAAGGTTAAGAAGGTAGAGTATGAAAGCAAGGGAAAGCATTGCATGTGAAAAAAAATGATGTCATATCCTTCAAATAAGACAGATGCTATAGGGACAGAGGCAGAAGAGTAAAATTTTAAGATGATTAGAACATTATGGCACAGTGATGTTTTATACAACATTTTTAATTCCATATAAACGTGTCCCAGAACTTTGCCATTCTAATTAGCAGAATCATTTACTACATAAAATATCAATTCTTATAACTCTACCATGTTCTTTGGTCTCAGGGTTGTGCTGGACTGGAACACTCATTAGAAGTATTGAAGAAAGGGGTAAGGGATGAGAATCAATGCTGAGAGAAATGGAGAAGCTTACCCAAAGAAAGGACACAAATCCATGAGAAATTATATTGAAGACTGTAAATGTATAATCATGCCAATCACCATGGTTCTGGGATTTTCTGTAGAAGAGTCCCCAAATTTAGAGAGATAGTCCTTTTGTTACCTGACAAAGGCTGTGAATCCTTTTACCCACTGTGCTCAATAACCAATTCCTGAGACACTGGAGTTTCAAAGAGAGAAAGAGTTTATTACTATGCACATAGTAGGAGAGAAGACAGCCTAGTGGCCCAAAATCTGTTTCCTCGAACTGCAGTAATCCTGATAGTTTTATTAAAGAAAAGATGGACAGGGTTTAAGATAATGAGCACAGTGGCCCCAGATGATATAATTAGAGGTGATCTAATTATTGAGCCTGTGCAGATTGATTACATGCTTGGGTACAGAATGCGTGTAAGAAAATGGTGGAATAAGGTACAGGGGACTTATAGGTTCAAGTCTTAGCTACTGCTCATGTCCCTAGATCCAGTCTGAGTCATCCAGATAACTGCGCTTGGGGTGGGTTAGCTCTGGGTGGACCCAAAACCCTTTATCAATAAACATTATGGGCTATCTTTAATGATTACAAGACTCTAAAGTTGAAAAACTGGATAACTGGATGCAAATGAAGGTTATTCACAAAGTTTTTAAATCACAAAGGCGGAAGATAAGGACTAAATGATCATTATCAAAGATTAAAGCAATTGGATTACGATGTTAAAATTTCAGGAATTTCCCTCTTCTATTCCAATATACCAGAAAGTAAAAAGGAATATCTATGTAATGATTCAGTAATCAAAATCATCCCTTAAATCCTGATCTCTCAGTTACACTCTGAGAACAAAATGACCATAAAGGGCTGCTCTCATCCTATTATGGATTGAGAACAGTCATTTATACTAATGTGTATATGAATGACTGGGGAGTTTTACAGCGTTCAAAATTCAGTCAAGATTTAGCTTCATTAGATAATCACATCTAGTAATCTTCCCAATTCACTAAACTTTCCAAAAGAAAAACACTGTCATGAGACTTCTCTTCAGTCCTGGAATTCCCCTGAAGTGACAGAGAAATAGGAATTCAGGAAGCTCCATTGACTGCCCAGGGTAATAAGTCTGAGTGATAACATCGTCCCCTAAAGGGGATTGTTATAAAGATGGTATTTAATGAAACTAAATTTACAGAACCTAACTTCATTTACTATATAAACACAAAACATTTCTTGTATGGCTTTAATATACAGTGAATTTTCTAGGAATGCAACTACTGAATGAACTAAAGAAAAATCATTCTTCCCTTTATAGGAAACTTCACATAGAAATTCAGAAAATAAGCCCACTAATAAAATGTCAGGTGATTTTACTTGTCAATATAATGAACCAGCTTCAGTCTGTATTTGTAGCTTTTGCACTCAAAGACTTCACTTATGGGTAGGTGCTTATGACTCATCCATTGTATATTCTAGTAAAACTGACTAAGCATTTACACATTGAACTATGTGTTTTGTTATAAATGTCTCCCAGTTTAATTATTATAGTAAAGGTGGGATCTGAAAATAAATATTATAATAAAAGTGGGTGGGGGAGGAGGGCTGACTGTAGAGCTGAGGGCCATAGGCCTATTTTTTTGGATATATAGACCCCTTTCAGAAGATAATGCAAACCAGGAACCCTTCCAGCCACAAGCAAGCACAAGCATTTGCTTAAGTACCTTGTGCTTTTATATGCAAGTGGAATCACTCTTAGGAGGATATTTAGAAGTTGGAAGAGTGGAGGAGGGTGTTTGAGCTATTTGGTAAATTAACTAGTCTTGTAGGGTACAAACAAAAAGTAACTCTATTCCTCCACAGCCCTGTGCATTTAAACCCTCCCTAGAATTGTTTTTTGTTCCAGGACAACATCTTGGGCATTTTCCATAACACATTTACTTTCAGATAATAAAAATTCCATTCCAGGGTGGCCCATGGTGGCTCAGCAGGCAGAGTTCTTGCCTGCCATGCCAGAGGACCTGGGTTTGATTCCCGGTGCCTGCCCATGTAAAAAAAAAAAAAAAATTCCATTCCAATAATCTATATTCCAAACTCTTATTCAACTCAAGTTTTCCCCTATCTGAAACTCAAATCAGTTGCAGGTTTTAAGCCTTGAAGAGGCATGGTCAGTTTCTTCCTTATTTTCTCCCCCTACTTTCCCTCCCTATTTTCAAAGTTCCATTTGGCTCCTCAAGTTTTACTAGTGGGGGAAATGGGGAGAGGAAACAGAGATATGGGGCAGGAAGGTTTTGCATGGTTATAATTTGGTACTGGTGACCTCTGATTGGACAGATTCCAAATGTGATTCTCTTCCATACAGTGCTTTTCTAGATACTTAGTAAACCCCTCCTACTTTGATAATTTCTAACATTACAAACTGTACTGGTTTGAAGTTGTTATGCATCCCAGAAAAGGCCATGTTCCTTTAATCCATTTCTATGGGGACAGACCTGCTGTAGGTGGGACCTTTTGGTTGGGTTGTTTCAATTGAAATGTGACCTACCCAATTAAAGGTAGGTCCTTTGCTGGAGCACTTTATGAGAGAGTAAAGGACAGAGAAAGCCCAGAGAGCTCAGAAGGAGACACCCAGAGGAGCTGACAGAACTGCTAGAATCAGAAGCTGAAAGCAATGCAAACTAGAAGTGAGGGATCAGCAAATGCTGGCCATGTGTCTTCCCATGTGACAGGGGAACCCCAGATGCCCCCAGTCTTTCTTCAGAGAGGATGTCTTCCTCTTAATGCCTTAATTTGGGCATTTTCATGGCCTTAGAACTGTGAATTTGTAAAGTAAATAAACCCCACTGTAAAAGCCAACCCATTTCTGGCATATTGCATCCCACCAGTTTTAGCAAACCAAACCACAAAACTTTTTGTAGGAAATGCCTTCTTTAGCTGGCTGCCTGTAATACTCCCTTGGCCCCTGGCTTTGCTACCAGACAAAGGCAATGGATTTTCTCCCCAGTGCACTCAATCACTCAATGACCAATTCCTGAGACACTGGGATTTCAAAGAGAGAAAGAGTTTATTGCTAGGCATAAAGGAGGAGATGAGATGGCCTATCTGCCCAAAAAATCTGACTTCCCAAACTGCAGTAATTCTGATAGATTTATAGTATCAAAAATTGGGCAAGTTTTAGGATAATAAGCTCAATGTCTCCACAAGATGTAATTAGAAGTGATCTAATTATTGAGCAGGTGCAGATTGATTGCATGCTTAATCACAGAATGTATGTAAGGAAATGGGGGCCTTAATATGATGATAGGTGTGATTTTTAATTTTATAATGAGGTATAAGACATGTATAGATTGAAGGGTAAGCTACTGCATATGTCAGGCGGGCCTATTTTGGTTAGATCCAGTTTTGGTTATCAAGCTATATTTGGAATTGGGGTGGGTTCATTCTGGGGTGACCCAAGGCCCTTCATTAATAAACAGTGGGAGCTGCCTTTAGTGATCACAAGACTCCAAATTTGGAAAAATGGATAAAATGGGTGCAAGTGAGGGTTAGTCAAAAGGTTTTTAAAATCACAAGGGCACAAGATAAACGTTATGCAATCATATGCAAATACATCAAAGATTTCAGGTATTTCCCTCTGTCTACTCTAATAAACAAAAAAGCAGAAAGGAATATCTGTATAATGATTCAGCAGCCATAATCATCCCTTAAATCCTAACTTCCCTGTTGCAGTTTCTGGGAATTTCCCATGGCCCACCCCTCTGCTGGAGTCACCACACCCTTGAGGTGGCCCTTTTAGTCCTCAGCTCCCTTTACTGAGCCCACATCTGGCTCACAGGTAACTCATGAATCTTTTACCCCGTTGAACTGCTGCTGGCCATTTCTAGCACAGTCTCCTTACTTAGGTCTGCTGTCAGAAAAGCAAGTCTCCATGGCCTTGAGGCTTTCAGGTCTGAGTCAAGGTTTCTGTGTCCTTCGTGCTCCAGACAAATGTGTAGCACTGTTGAAGTCCTCTTCACTGTCTTCCCCTTGACCATTGCCTAGGGCATGTGAGTAGTGGGAGAAAGCCATCAGATATCTATAACTTCCCCTCCAAATCCTCACTATTGGCCTTTTCAGGCCCTTAGTGAATTCCTAAGCCAAAGCACTAGAGCCGGTCTAATGCTGGCAGAACCAGTTCAGGGTCAGCCTCTTTGTAGGCACCTTTAAAGCAGTAGCACCTGCTGCCTTTGGGGCCTCTGCTGACTTGAAGAAAAGTTGCATCAGAGGATTGTGAAATGAAACTTTTAGGGGCAAATGAAAAATAAACCCCAGATAAGAAGCAAAAAAACAGAATTTCAGAACCCCTTAGAATGGTGTGCTGGTTTGAAGGGAAGTATGCCCCCTAAGAAAAGTCATGTTTTAATCTAAATCCCATTTCATAAAGGTAGAATAATCTCTATTCAATGCTGTATGTTTGAAACTAATGAGATCATCTCCCTGGTTGATGTGATTTAGTTAAGAATGGTTGTTAAACTGGATTAGGGGATGCTATGTCTCCACCCATTTGAGTGGGTCTTGATTAGTTTCTGAAGTCCTATAAAAGAGGAAACATTTTGGAGAAAGAGACTCAGAGAGAGCAGAACGACATAGCCACGAGAAGCAGAGTCCACAAGCCAGCAGCCTTTGGAGATGAAGAAGGAAAATGTCTCCCAGGGAGCTTCATGAAACAGGAAGCCAGGAGAAGACGCTAGCAGATGATGCCGTGTTCACCACGTGCCCTTCCAGATGAGAGAGAAACTCTGACTGTGTTCGCCATGTGCCTTCTCACTTGAGAGAGAAACCCTGAACTTCATCGGCCTTCTTGAACCAAGGTATCTTTCCCTGGATGCCTTAGATTGGACATTTCTATAGACTTGTTTTAATTGGGACATTTTCTCAGCCTTAGAACTGTAAACTATCAACTCATTAAATTCCCCCTTTTGAAAGCCATTCCATTTCTGGTATATTGCATTCCGGCAGCTAGCAAACTAGAACAAATGGATATTGCTTGCAAAATGAATTTTCAAACTTGTTGTGGAAACTTAAGGAAGAGAGAGCTTAACAATTTTTCAAAAAGTAATGGATAGTCAAAGAGAAGAATTTAGTAACTTCAGGGTATTAATGATGTAAAAAGAAATAAAGCAATGTAGAGTTACTATGTTTAAGAGATTTAAAATGGAGTCAGGAAGTTATTTTGGAGGTTGTTCTTAGTAAATAGTCAGAGATCACAAACTGCCAAAGTATGAGAAGCCCCAAGCAGCAATATTTCATAAAACACTAAGGACGTCCAGATACCATAAACAGATGAAGAACTCAATAATCTAACCTCAAGGACCATTGGTGTATCCCAAATATCCACCAAATTATAAACAACTTGTTTGATCTTTTTCTTTTAAAACCCTTGCCTGGTATGAGATTGATGATATAATTCTGTAATTATAGTGTGCCATATATTATCGTGTCTTAATTGCCCTTTGCCTGAATTAAATGATCGATTTGTATTATTCCAGATATGAATATTGTGCATCAACACACTAAAATTATGTAAAATTTGATAAGTAGAATTGGAAATAACTAAGTTCAGCCTGTGTAGAAGTAATGAATTTATCATGACATGATACAGTTATGTATATGACATTCTGTACTTCCTTGAACTGGATCATATATATGAATAGTTTCTGTGGATACTTTTTCATGAGTATTTTCTTATTTAGCTTTTGGATTCATTATTTGCATTGTGTTTACTACTTGTAATCATGTAGTTGTGCCTTATTTTGTAAAAGAGTTTAGTTCAGTAAATACTGTAGTTTCTAAACTCAGTGATTGGAAATTTATTGACTATAAGGACAACTGATAAATTGCATGGCTCAGAGAACAATGGAAGGATCCTTAGTGAAATATTGTTTTTGTTTTCTTTTTTTAATATGTTAAATACGATATTAAAAGAATGATTTTTTCTTCTATTAAAAAAAAGCCCTTACCTGGAAATGTAAAGACAGACATGATTTGGGTTGCTACCTGAATCTTTGCTCTCCTAATTGCAATTCTAAGACCCCAAATAAATGCCTTTGTTGCTTTGCAGCTTAGTTTGTTATTTCTCAGTTGACAATACAAATATCAATTCATTGGTATCCACAGGCTGGTGGAATCCAGGATAATCAACATTCATATGGAGTGAAATGTCAGATAATGTGCGCTATTTTGGACAGAGTCTGTTCTAGTTTGCTAGCTGCCAGAAGCAATATACCAGAAACAGAATGACTTTTAATAAGGGGAATTTAATAAGTTACTAGTTACAGTTCTAAGGCTGAGAAAATGTCCCAACTAAAACAAGTCTATAGAAATGTCCAATCTAAGGCATCCAGGGAAAGATACTGTGGTTCAAGAAGGCTGATGAAGTTCATGGTTTCTCTCTCAAGTGGAAGGGCACATGGAAAACACAGTCAGAGTTTCTCTCTCATCTGGAAAGGCATATGGTGAACACAGTCAGGGTTCCTCTCTCATCTGGAAGGGCACATAGTGAATACAGCATCATCTGCTAACTTCTTCTCCTGGCTTCCTGTTTTATGAAGCTCCCCGGGAGGCATTTTCCTTCTTCATCTCCAAAGGTCACTGGCTGGTGGGCTCTGCTTCTCGTGGCTATGAATCTTCCATTCTCCAAAATGTTTCCTCTTTTATAGGACTCCAATAAGCCAATCAAGACCCACCCAAATGAGTGGAGGCATGTCATCACCTTATCCAGCTTAACAACCTCTCTTGACTAAATCACATCATCCAGGGAGATGATCTGATTACAGTTTCAAATATACAACATTGAATAGGGATTATTCTACCTTTATGAAATGGGATTTTGACTAAAACATGGCTTTTCTAGGGGGCCTACTTCCTTTCAAACCAGCACAGAGTCCCAATCTGAAATATGACCAAAGAGTGATGTTCTACTGTACATATCAGTGAAAGGAAAGGGCTGGGGAGGGAGATCTTTTCCAGGACCACTTAACCTACAAAGGTGGGAAGCCCCTCTTCACCCCAAAATGGTAATGAGATAGATTGTGAATGAGCCTCCAATAACACAGGAGACATTTGATATCTGTTTTTCTTTCATTCAATTTTTGACATTTATAAATATAGATGAGGTTGTTGTTGCATCCTTGGCTTTTGGCAGAGTGGCTGAATCAGAGTAGGCTTTCTATGACAATTTTTTTAATGGATGAATGTCTATAAGTAAATTTTATGCATGTAAGTTGAAGCAAAGAACAATACAGAAAATCCTAAGTAAGATTATTTTCTTGTTTTAGTTTTCTTTCTCTCTTATCCTCCAATTTTATTTTCTCATTCCAATCCTAATTTTCTCTCACTCTTTGATTCACTAACTTCTTTCCTCAAAGTGACTATTTTCATTCACCTATTCATTTTACATTTCTAGAAGTTTGTCTGAATTCACCTCTTGCAGTTAAAAAGAATGCTCAAGTGAAAAGAGCTTCTGCCTTGTATGAGAGAAGAAAATTGAATAGAATAAATTACTTCTTTTTCAATCTATTTCCCACAAAAGATATCCTACTTTAAAAGGAAAGCTTATTTATAGATAGAACAAGTGGATTTGATTCTTCTTTCAGCTAGCCACAGTGTTGACATGAAAAGAATGGAAAACATCAGAATTGTTACACTTATGCCGTTGGTTGTTTTAGATAGGCAGTTCCTTTACCAGAAGCCAAAAGTCTTCCAAATTGGTTTTGTATGCCATGGATGAAAGAGAACATCAGTCGCCTTACAGAACAAATAGTGTGAATTCATATATACTACTTAGATCGAAAGTTACAGAAACTCAAGCCAAACTAGCAAAGCAATAAAGGGAATTTATTTGCCTGTATTAGTGTGAAGTCCAGAGATGGTCATTGCTTCAGGTAGGCCTAGATCTAAGTAGTAAAAAGAATGTCTTAAAAAAAGAAAGAGTGTCTTAAGACTCTGATTATGCTTGTTCCTGAGACCTATGTAGTAGGCAGTATGGCCACTCAGCTATTATAACCTCTCAGTTTTAGTAACCTCAATAGAGAATGCCTCAGTTGAAAGAGCATCTGTAGAAAAGTCCCAGAGAATGATCTGATTGGTCTAACTTGAGTCGTGTGTCCCCAAATCAACACTGTGACCATGAAGATAGTATATTCCAATATATTATCAGGTATAGGACACTTGTCCTTATTAGGGACTGGGGCAGGAATCATGCAGAATGGTCAATACCATTCATGAATGAGTGCCCTCCAGAAATTGCATTCTGTTAACAGAAAGAGAGGGAAAGAAGTGCTGGAGAGCAAACTCCACCCTCACCACGTTAAAAAAAAAAAAAAAACTTTCAACTTTAAATCCTTAAACTGAAATTTCTCAACTACTATAATCTATTCTAGTATTTAATAAATTCCTTTCTATCAGACATCATCTCATTAGTCTAATTAAAGTCACTTAAGCTATGATTTAGCAAACACATTTCATTTAGTCTACTTTTATTGGACTCTTCATAGAGATGTCAAAGAACTGAGACAAATTTTGCTTTAATAATTTTATGCCAGAAAAAGAAACTAGAAAGAAAAGAAAAGAAAACTAAGGCACAAAAGACATAAATCAAATCGAAAGTAACACCAAGAATTGAAAAGCATAATTCTGATTGTGATAATCAATAGCTTTAGTTATCATTGGGGTGAGCTCTGGAGATGGACAAAAGTTTCAATAATGATACTGATTAATACTGATGAGCTAATGAATCAATCCTGAAATAGGAAACCCAGGTATTTGAAATGTGTGGATAACCCAAACACATTTTCATCATGGTTCCATGTCCTTTCTCAAGCCTTTAATCAATATTGTGATAAGCAATATAAATGTTCTATTTAAATTTCAGTTCCTGTTGTTTTTGCCTGCCAGTTTTGAGATAGAAATGTTAAGAAAAATTGAAGTATCTGAAGGATGCTATAATGGAGCAAAATAAAGGGAAATCTGAAAATCTTTACAGTTCACCAGATGGCTTATTACTAAAAATATATAAAAATATATGTGTGTATGAGAGAGGGTAAGATAGCCATAAAAAGCTTTGAATAAAATAGAGATTTAATGATTCATGCTATTTGATATACAATTATGTGGTAGTATTATCTGAGAATTTCTCAAAGACAGAATTGAATTGTAGAGGTTTTTACTTTCTAATTGTTTTATATTTTCTGCTTTTTTGAAGTCCAAGTCAGTCAGTGGATCTGTTTTGACAATATTCAACCTTTTTCAATACTTTGTATTTGTCAGGATTTGAAAGACTTTCTAGAAAGTTTATAAATCAATAAAGAAAAGATTAATACCCTTCCCCTGCCAAGCATGCAAATGACTCAAACCAATAATTCACACATGCTACACACAAATACAAGTGGCAAATAAACCTATGAAAAGCTATTCAACCTAGGTATTATCCAAAGGAATCCAAAATAAATACATTTAAAATGATGGTTTTTGATTGTAATTAATATTTTAAAATTTTAACTTATGTGTGAGACTAAAGCAAAAAATGTGTATTTGGTACAAAATTTATATTTTGACTAGTGCATTTCCTAATATAACTTATGTGGACAGCTTAATTAAACACCATAAGTACATGGAACCTTGAGTAGGGCATGAGATTTTATTGGTTTGTCGAGAGTGATGCACCAATAAATCCCAAAGTGATTTGAACAGTGAATAAAAAAGTATTTGTGAAGTCCCCTTCGGAGAATGGTGAGAAAAGGGGAAGATTCAACTTCCCCAAGATGAATTCTTTCTTTTTTAATTTTTTTTTTTAATTTGCATATGGGCAGGAGGCACCAGGGATCGAACTCCAGACCTCCAGCACGGCAGGTCGGAGCTCTGCCTGCTGAGCCACGGCAGCCACCCCCAAGATGAATTCTTGATATTCTCACAAGCAGCGCAGACAACCAAAGCTATAGGCTGAGCCCCCAATTTTGGGGTTTGTTCATATGAAACTTAACCCAACAAAGGATAGGTCAGTCTACTTAAAACTAGGCCTAAGAGTAATCCCCAAGAGAACCTCTTTTGTTGCCCAGATGTGGCCTCTCTCTCCAGTCAACACAACAAGCAAAACTCACTGTCCTCCCCCTATCTACATGGGACATGACTCCCAGGGATGTGAACCTTCCTGGCAACGTGGGACAGAAATCCTAGAATGAGCTGAGACTCAGCATCAAGGGATTGAGAAAACCTTCTTGAAAAAAACAGGGAAGAGCAAAATGAGACAAAATAAAGTATCGATGGCTGAGAGATTCCAAACAGAATCAAGAGGTTATTCTGGAGGTTAATCTTATGCATTAAATAGATATCATCTTGTTAGTCAAGATATAGTGGATTACTGATTGTATATGTAGAATGGAATGATATCTTAATGTTCTTTTGTTAAGTTTTTTAATTAATAAAAAAGTTTATAAAAAAAAAAAAGATATAGTGGAGAGGGTGGAGGGAACTGCCTGAAAATGTGGAGCTGTGTTCAGTAGCCATGTTTCTTGAAGATGATTATATAATGATACAGCTTTCACACTGTGACTGTGTGATTGTGAAAACATTGTGTCTGATGCTCCTTTTATCTACCTTGTCAACAGATGAGTAAAACATATGGAATAACAATAAATAATAGGAGGAGCAAATGTTAAACTTAGATTGAAATGCTAGTGATCAATGAAAGGGAGGGGTAAGCAGTGTGGTATGTATGAATTTTTTCTGTTGTCTTTTTATTTCTTTTTCTGCACTGATGCAAATGTTCTAAGAAATGATCATGATGATGAATATACAACTATCTGATGATATTGTGAATCACTGATTACATATGTAGAAAGGAATGATTGTATGTTAAGAACATTTGTGTTTCTTTGTTGTCATATTTTTTTTTAAATTTAAAAATTAATTAAAAAAATAAATAAAATGATGTTTTAGTTTACAAGCTTCCAGAATATGATATACCAGAACTAGAATGGCTTTCAAAAAGGGGAATTTAGGGAGGGCCACGGTAGCTCAGCAGGTAAGAATGCTTGCCTGCCATGCCTGAGGACCCGGGTTTGATTCCCGGTGCCTGCCCATGTTAAAAAAAGAAAGGGGGGAATTTAATAAGTTATGAGCTTACAGTTCTAAGTTTATGAAAATGTCCAAAGGCATCCAGGGAGAGATATCTTAATTCAAGAAAGGCTGATGCTTTTGAAACATGTTTGTTAGCTGGGAATTCACATTGGTCCCTTACTCCTGGGCTCTGTTGTTTTCACCCTCTATTCTTTTTTTAAAAAATTAATTAATTAATTTTTTAAATACAAAAAACAACAGATAAATGCAAACATTCCTATTTTGATCATTCAGCTTTACATATATAATCAGTAATTCACAATATCATCGCATAGTTGCATATTCATCATTGTGATCATCTCTTAGAACATTTGCATCAATTCAGAAAAAGACAACAGAAAAAGAAATAAAACAATAACAGAAAAAAATATATATATACATACCATACCCCTTACCCCTCCCTTTCATTGATCACTAGCATTTCACTCTAAATTTATTTTAACATTTGTTCCCCCTATTATTTATTTTTGCTCCATATGTTCTACTTGTCTGTTGACTAGGTAGATAAAAGGAGCTTCAGACACAAGGTTTTCACAATCACACAGTCACATTGTGAAAGCTATATCATTATTCAATCATCATCAAGAAACGTGGCTACTGGAACACAGCTCTACATTTTCAGGCAGTTCCCTCCAGCCTCTCCTCTAAATCTTGAATAACAAGGTGATATCTACTTAATGTGTAAGAATAACCTCTAGGATAACCTCTCGACTCTGTTTGAAATCTCTCAGCCATTGACACTTTGTCTCATTTCACTCTTTCCCCTTTTGGTCGAGAAGGTTTTCTCAATCCCTTGATGCTGAGTCTCAGCTCATTCTAAGATTTCTGCCCCACATTGCCAGGAAGGTCCACACTCCTGGGAGTCATGTTCCACATAGACAGGAGGAGGGTGGTGAGTTTGCTTACTGTGTTGGCTGGAGAGAGAGGCCACATCTGAGCAACATCACCCTCTATTCTTGTGGGGGTTCCTTACTTTGCTTCTTCAGGTCTGGCTTTCATCTCTTGGCTTCCTTTGGTTCTCCCCAGATTCTGGCTTAACATCTCACGGGAAACCACATGGTAACATCTGCTGGGCTCCAAGCATCTACAAACATCCATGTCCCTGTTCTCCAATTGTCAGCATCTGTGTTGGCTCTGGTCTGAAGTTTCTGTGAGCTCTGTCCTTTCTGGCTATCTCTAAAATATTTCCTCTTTTAAAAGACTACAGTAAACTAATCAAAACCCATCACATCTCCATCTAATCAAAGTCACATCTCCATCTACTCAAAAGGTCACACCCACAATTTAGTGTGTCACGTCTCTGTGAGATAGTCTAATAAAAAGTTTCCAACCTACACTACTGGAATCAGGATGGCTGCTCCCACAAGAATGGATCAGGATTAAACATGGCTTTTCTGAGGTACATAATACTTTCAAACCAGCACAAATGGGATAAGCATTGTTATATATAATTTATATTCTTTTTCTTTTTAAAGATGTTAGTGTCAGAGGTATTTTCAGGCAGTTCTGGGGGAAGTGAAAATTGGTATGACCTTTCTGGAGGGAAATGTGAAAATATATATATATAGGGGGAACTTTCAGGGAAGATGACAAGAGTAGGGAGCTCTGAGATTCAGTCCTTCCACCAAAACAACTATTAAACAGGCAGAAACTATCTGGAGCAACTTCCATCAAAACAACTATTAGACAGGCAGAGACTATCTGAAACAACTATTTTGAAATCCTGGAAGCCAGAAGAACACCATACAGCATCCAGGGGAGAGCAGGAGGAACAGGCACATAAATATGGTAAAGCATGGTGAGTTGCTCTCTCCATGTGTCGCTGCAAGTGTTCATCCCACACTTTGTGTTGGGCCACCTTGGTGTCCAGTCCTTGACTAGATTGCTGGAGTCAGAAAGGAACATAAAAATCTTCTTCCCCAAGAATAAGAGTGGGCATGGTTGATCACTGATCATGGTTTTTGATCAGCTAATTCAGTTCATTGGATCCCAGCTCTGAGTTACTGTTTCAAACCACCCCAGACAAAGACTGCAACAGCCATCATTTCAACGCCACCCCAGACAGGGGCACAGGTGGTGGAGATTTAAAGATGTAATATTTTCTCAGGGTTCAAGGAGACCATTACCCAAAGCACTGCATTTGCTAGGCAGGCCAGTAAAGTACAGCTATAGGAAGGTATCAAAGAGGCATATGGCATCCTTTCTGATTCTTCACTAGGAGACTTTGGAGTTGGTTTATACCCCTTATGCATTCCTGACCTAGTTCTGGGAAATATTGACATGGACAAGTCTCTTCCAGGATGACCCTTATCCCAGAATTTGCCCTCCAGAGAGTCAAAAAGGAGTGCAAAAAAGTATAGAGGCAAAACAAAAACAAAAGGACAGATCAAGTTTTCTGGAGAAGGAACAAAGGAAAGAAAATTTTCTCCTGGATGTGAAATAATTGCACAATGAGCACAATCTTAAAAATTATACCACATATCCAGGGCAAGAATCAGATGAAGAAGAGCAGAGAAAATCTGATCAGTTAAACATGAGCTCTTCTAAAGATCTAGAATAAGTTGGACTGAGCATCAAAGAATAGCCTTAACACAAGCCAATTAAAAATAAAATCCTAGACAAGAAAGAGAAACTTCAGAATAAACTCATCAAGATAATAAAATGGGCGGGCCATAGCAGCTCAGCTGGCAGAGTTCTTGTCTGCCATGCCAGAGACCTGGGTTCAATTCCCAGTGCCTGCCCATGTAAAATAATAATAATAATAATAATAATAATAATAATAATAATAATAATGCCTAACTATTGGCAAAAAATTAAGCCATGCTGTGAAATAGGAGGATATGGTTTAGTCATGGGAGCAATTTAAAACTTCAGACGAGACACAGAATTTGGAACAACTAATCAAAGAAATTCACACAAATCTGCTAAATCAATTCAAGAAAATAATGAAAAATTTGTATAAAGAGGTAAAAGATGTTAAGAATGTGTGAGCCTGAAAAAGAATTTGGAAGTTATAAAAAGAAACATGACAGGAATTTTTGGTATGAAAGTCACAATAGAAGAGATGAAAAATACAGCTAGAGGCATACAACAACAGATTTGAATAGGTAGAAGAAAGAATCAGTGAACAAGAGGACAGGACAATCAATGATTCATGCACAGAAAAGCAGAAAGAGAAAAGAATGGGAAAAAATTGAACAGTGTCTCAGGGATTTCAATGACAGTACAAAGCACACAAACATATGAGTCATGGGTGTCTAAAAAGAAGAGAAGAGAGGAGAGATAGAAAGAATATTTGAAGAAATAATGGCCCAAAATTACCTAACTCTTATGAAAGACATAAATTCTTCATCGGGAAAAACTGTCTTTCAAAATGAGGAAGTGTTTAAAATATTCACAGATAAACAGAAACTGAGAGTGTTTGTCAACAAGAAACCTGTCCTACAAGAAATGTAATAGGGACTTCTGCAGGGCTCAAAGGAAAAGACAGGAAAGCATTTGGAGTAGTGTAAAGAGAGAAGATTATCAGTAAGGGTAACAAAAAGCATAAAAAGAGAGACAAAAAAGCCCTGACATATGAATACCAAAAGATAAAATGGCTGAAGTAAGTACTGTCTTTGCAGTATAACATTAAATGGTAATGTATTGGAGGGGCCAAGATGGCGGCTTAGCAAGGTGCGCATTTTAGTTCGTCCTCCAGAACAACTACTAAATAACCAGAAACAGTACAGAACAGCTCTCGGAGCCATGATAGTGACCGGACACACAGCGTACCCCAGTCTGGACCAGCTGGACTGGCTACAAGCCCCCCCAGAACCGTGAGTTCCCCAAGCCGCGGTGGCCGGTGCCTGGCAACCCTGCCCCACAGGCGGCTTCCCAGAGGGAAAGGAAAGACACTCTAACAGTAGCAGGGACTGAGTCCAATCAAACACCAATTGTGGCATTAATTAACAAATTCTGACTACTAAAATTAGGCTCCCAATCAGGCAAACCTGGTCAAGGTGGAGGTCGCTTATTGGGCTAACCGAAAAAGATGAAAGGGGACAAAACAGAGGTTTTTGTGGCTGTCTCTATGGAGGCTTGGCTGCCTCTGGATTCAGCGTCAGGACTACTCAGGCTGCAACTGCCCCAGGCATAGGCAAAAACGGACTGCTTTCAGGGCTGGCTCCCACCTGTGCCTTCCCCAGGGGAGGGGTGAAGCCGAACTCAGGTGGAATCCCTCTCTCAAGGAATTCAGAACCCAGGGCTTGGCAATTTGAAGCCATTAAAACCAGCCTACACAACAGGACTGGATACAAAAACTCAGAAATGGTCAGCACAATACTACCTAACTGTAATGTAATTATGTTAAAATACTGAATGACGCTGCATGTGAGAATGATAGAGGGAGGAGGGCTGGGGACATAAATGAAATCAGAATGATTTG